>JAPTHN010000253.1:0-235000 GCA_026936325.1 Platynereis dumerilii | reverse complement strand
GCCATTATCGTTATTTCTTCTTAATTCTTTAACTCTGGGACAACTGCACATAGAGGACCAAATAAGGTGTCTATACCTAGGTTTTCAGGGTCAGGGAGTATGATAAAACCATCCTCTAAATGTTTCCATGCATTGGTGTGCCCCTGACACCCTTGATGCTCACCCAAGACGTGCAAATTATGACGACCATTACGTTAAGTTGTATTTTGTGCCTTCTCTTTGAACATTTTTCATATCAAAGACCAAACAAGACATCTACACCCAGATTTTCAGGGTCAGGGAGTGTGATAAAACCATCCTCTAAGTGTTTCCATGCATTGGTGTGCCATGACACCCTTGATGCTCACCTAAGACAAGCAAATTATGACGGCCATTACGTCTTATTTTGTGCCATGATTTGGAAATTTTTCATATTATAGACCAAACAAAATATCTAGACCAAGGTTTTCAGGGTCAGTGATTATGATAAAACCTCCCTATAAGTATTTCCATGCATTGGTGTGCCCATGACACCCTTGATGTCAAGTTGATGCTCTCCTAAGACGTGCAAATTATGACGGCCATTACGTTGAGTTGTATTTTGTGCCATGTCTTTGGAAATTTTCCACATCAAACACCAAACAAAATGTATAGACCAAGGTTTTCAGGGTCAGGGAGTATGATAAAACCATCTCCTAGCTGCTTTCATGTGTCAACAGTGCCTCCATACCTCTACAAGCAGTGAATTCTCCATAATATCGATGGAATTATCAATATATCAGCAAACATGCATTTGTATAGTATTTTTTTAATGGTCTAAAACAAGATTTGAGGATCTACACATATGGCAAAATGAATTAACTCCATTTTTACGCTGAGGGGTATTTACTGAGAATTTTTTTCTCCTGATACAGCTTCAATATTAAGACTTGAGTTAGATTGTATATTCAAAATCTGAATAGTCAGATCTCTGATGTGCTTTTCTGACTTGGCAAATTCTGCTTCAGAAGTGGATAATTATTCATCTAAGCAGTCTTCATTTTCATATACATCCCTTTTCTCTCCTTGGGAGGCTGTTGTTGCTGTCTCCTGGAGCTTGTATGAAGGTCACATTACGGAGTACAAAGCCTCAGCTCCTTTGTCCAACAGGTATAATTCTTTACAATTCTGTACAGATACATGAACATGTTTGTGCCACCTGACCACTGTCTAGAAGAGCTGAAGAAAATGTCCCATCCCAAGAGAATCTGACTTCACCAATGCTTCAACCTCTGAGGTCATGTGGTTGTTCATAGTTGCCTTTAAGCCTTGACCCAAGTGGTAATCGGTCGAAAGTCATTTATTATTAGTGTACTGCCTGTACAGCGGGAGCATTACCAACAAGGGCTCCAAAAGCCTCTTTCTGGTATATTGACAACTCTGATTGGATAATTAATTTGATGGCTGTTGGTCATGGTCATGGACACTTCTTGCCCATCAAGAATTAAAGAAATGGTAAAACAAAGATGAGGTTATGACAGCAAAAATAATTTATCACAGAGAAAATAAAATCTATGCCGCAGGCAAAAAATTGAAATACCTTTCTCCGCTGTAACCATAACAGGATGACCTTTATGACTTATCACTAAAGATGCCTGACAGAATGTTATCAGACATCTCTTTCACAAAGATGGTGATAGGAGCATCGGCGGACATAGACCTATTTGTGCTTCTGTAAAGTGGGAAAAAGGTATAGCTGAAAATGAAAATCTCATGCCGGACTGAAATGGATATTTTCGCTATTTCAAAAATATTAGCAATCTTCACAAACACTCGTTGAGACAATATTGTGAACATTGGACATGTTTTTCAAGTCTTAGAAGAAATGTATGATACCTTGACTGGCAATGCCTGCATTCTATTGTGATACAGAATATGGGATCACCAATATTCATGATGCACCATACCTGTTCTTTCTTGAAAATTGAACCATGTTGGTGGAATGGCAGCTTTGCAAATTACTTAATTCATTTAGCATTCCACCAAGTTAATTTTGACATTAAAAGGAAATGCTTAACTTCATGCACAGGCCAAAACCTGAGTAGGGAATTATCATAGATAAAGAATTGTCTAACATATCTCTAGTCATATCATAGTAGACTAGTGATATGTAAGATTCTAGTCTTGTGACAAGCAAGACTCTAAAGACAAATAAAACTCTATATATATATAGACTCATTCTGGCTTCAGCCTGTGCTTCATGTAACCAGTATTATGCTCATGAAGGGATGGTGAAGACTACGCAAATAAGAATATGTATGTGGGCTTGCTGACACAAGAAGATTTAGTCAAATGGTTTGAAACCTCGGTTTAATCCCAGACATAATCAGCCCTAAGCACCAGTGATGTAGGAGAGGCCGGGACATCCGAGGCCGAGACCGAGGCATGAGCCTCCGAGGCTGAGGCGAGGCCGGTGACATCAAAATGTGGCCTCGAGGCCGGCCTCAAGGACCAGGCTAGTCCCGAGGCCCCCACTTCTGGGCCAAATAGACCCGAGACCGAGGCAAGGCCAAAGATTTGGCATCCTAGACCGAGCCAAGGCCGAGGCCATTAAAATATGGAAGTCTTAAAAGGGCTAATTTTTAGAAACATATATGTGCATGTGTCCCTGTAAGGCAGCAGTTTACTTCCAAATGCAGCCCTAGATGTTGTCCTTAAAAGCGCTGAATAGATGATGT
Source organism: Platynereis dumerilii (assembly GCA_026936325.1). NCBI lineage: Eukaryota > Metazoa > Annelida > Polychaeta > Phyllodocida > Nereididae > Platynereis > Platynereis dumerilii. Next base: position 232,304 of record JAPTHN010000253.1, on the reverse strand, counting down.
AGCACTCTAGTTTGGTATTCTCTTCCGGAGTTTCCACAAAGCATCAAAAAAGGCAGAAGGCAACCGAGAAAACGAAGGCATAACTGTAAACATAATGATACTTTTAGACTTTCATAGACTCAAGGAGAGAGTGGCACGCTCAGTTATTTTTAAAAGAAGAGACAAAGAAGGGTAGCATGACAAGGAAGACCCTTCATATGAATTGTTTTCCCACGTTTGATGATGATTAACACCACTCTGATTTGCTTACTCAGTCCAACAGTGACTATCCAGTATTTCAAATAACTCAAACCAAAATTTGGAAGCTGTATAAGGAACAATTACATCCTAATTTCAATCAGTTTTGTTCATAGCAACTAAACAGCTTGGGATACCATCTGCATTAAAACCGGAGTAAATTAATGTTGTCATTGTCGTTGACCTCGAAATCTTGTCTTACGGTCAATATTCATAGTACAAGCAGTAGATAATTAAGGTATGAAATTGAATGTGGTTACAGCTAAAGAGGTAGTCTGACACATAAAAGCAGCAAAGGGATGAAACACTCTGACCCTAAAAAGATAATTGTAGACATTATGCAGGGCCAGTCCTAGCTTTATGAAGGTTTTAGCCAAACCATTAGCCAAATCAAAAAAGCTTTAGCCAAATTCCGGTATTTATAGCCCAATATTTTGACTCAAAACAAAGATGGACGGATGATTGGGGGCTTTACGTCAAAAGGTCAATAAAGTTACCAGAAGAGTCAGGATGCAGAGGGGTAAAAAATGTGTTGAAAAATTTGGCAGCAGACAAAATATCAAAAAATAAATTTGTTTCAAGGTCACTTGATAGCCAAAGTTTTAGCCAAACTGAATTTTTTTTAGCCATTTGAATCATGAATTAGCCATTGGCTAATTGGCTAATGGGTAGGACAGGCCCTGATTATGTATGGTCCCTTATGTGAAACATTTTCACAGGTACATATTGTATGGCAGAAAAAGGAAATAAACATAATAGCCGTCATAATTTTCATGCCTTAGCAAGTGATCAACAATGGCATCTTGGGTAAACCAATGCATGAGAACAGTTAGAGGATGTATTTAGCATACCCTCAGACCCTGAAAACCCAGGTCAAAGGATTTTGTTTGCTCTATAATGTGAAAAAGTTCTACAAATAAGACACAAAATCCAAGTAAACATAATGACCGTCGTAATTTGCATGTCTTAAGTGATCACCAAGAGTATCATGAGCAATACAATGCATGGGAACACTTAGAGGATGGTTTTATCATACTCCCTGACCCTGAAAACTTTGGTTTAGATACTTTGTTTGGTCTTTAATATGAAAAATTTCCTAAGGTATGGCACAAAATAAAATTGAACATAATGGCCGTCATATTTTGCACCTCTTAGGCGAGCATCAAGGGGGTCATGGGCACACCAATACATGGAAACACTTAGAGGCTGGTTTTATCATACTCCCTGACCCTGAAAATCTGGGTGTAGATGTCTTGTTTGGTCTTTAGTATGAAAAATGTCCAAAGAGAAGGCACAAAATACAACTTAACGTAGTGGTCGTCATAATTTGCACGTCTTGGGTGAGCATCAAGGGTGTCAGGGGCACACCAATGCTTGGAAACATTTAGAGGATGGTTTTATCATACTCCCTGACCCTGAAAACCTAGGTATAGACACCTTATTTGGTCCTCTATGTGCAGTTGTCCCAGAGTTAAAGAATTAAGAAGAAATAACGATAATGGCCGCCCTAATTTGCATATTCTGAGAGGCGTACTGCTTTGCAATGAAGTAAAGTGACTGATAATGGTCAAAGGTGTCCAAAAGAGTTCATATCCACCAAAAACACCTTTCTTAAGGACATTCTATATTCTAATAGCCTGTGGAATATGATTAATTAGCTAATTATGTCAATTATGCTAATTAGCTTATTAAATATGCGAAACACAACTTGTCCCCAAGCAAAAATGGATTCTGCAGAAAAAACTGGTCCAGGATCAGTTGAGAAAAGTTTGGTAGTGACCGTTATCGGATTGTTACAGCATTTTCCCTGCCTAGCTTTGTCCGAAAGACGAAACTCAATGCAACGTTCATAAAAAAATCTTTTTCAGTTTAGGAATGATAAAGTGTGAAAGACTTGATAATTGCCGCAAAAGTAATTTTAAATGGCGCAGGAATGCAATATATATCAATTGCCACCTGCCAACCTCTGCCAGGTCACAAAATACGGGACTGCGGCCTTTGCCATTGTGCTCACCAAAAGCCACCAAACATTAGGTCTATAGTGTAACAGACGGTCACACAGACATAGATTTAAGCTGTGTGAGATGTTTTGTGGGAACATTTGGTTTTGGTTGTCCAAAAGTAAAGAGACTTCAATGTCTCTTTACTAAATGTATTGTGAAGAAAATTAAGTATTACTGAATGGAATAGCTGCAGAAGAGTGTATAACTAGCACATATATGGTCAATGAAATGGATTGTAACTTGTAGCTACTTGTAAGATTTAGAAAATCGACAAATTATATATTCTCTTGGTCCATTACCGTCCATATGACCACATTTGAGAGGTTTTTAAATAATTTTTTGTTAACATTAAACCTGGGATGTACTCCTGCCATTTCAGTTTCACAGATATTTTGTAACTCCCCATTTACTACTAGCAAACATCACAAAATACCGGCAAGCACCAGTGATCAACCGCAGCTGGTCCTCTATGTCCCGCAGGCACCGGCGAGTCCTGCTATGTCCCAAAAGCACCAAGAAGTCCCGCTATGTCCCACTAAGTCCCGCTATGTCCCACAAGCACCAATAAGTCCTGCTATGTCCCACAAGCACCAGTAAGTCCCGCTATGTCCCACAAGCACCGCTATGTCCTGCTATGTCCCAAAAGCACCAGTAAGTCCTGCTATGTCCCACAAGCACCAGTAAGTCCCACAAGCCCCACATATCCCGCTATGTCCCGCAAGCACCACTAAGTCCCGCTATGTCCCACAAGCACCAATAAGTCCCGCTATGTCCCGCTAAGTCCCGCTATGTCCCACAAGCACCGATAAGTCCCGCTATATCCCACAAGCACCACTAATAAGTTCCGCTATGTCCCGCAAGCACCACTAAGTCCTGCTATGTCCCACAAGCACCACTGAGTCCCGCTATGTCCCACAGGCACCATTAAGTCCCGCTATGTCCTGCAGGCCGCACTTAGTCCCGCTATGTCAAGCAGGCAACACTTAGTCCCGCTATGTCCCACAGGCACCAGCAGGTCCGAGTAAGTCCCATAAGTACCGGACGTCCCAAACGGAGCCTCCATCTGGGACTTATGAGGTTAAATGGGGCCTTTCTGTTGGGAGGCCTATTATTTCGGCGTTCAGTGAGAGTCTTGAGAGAATACAAACCTGGACACTTGCAAGTGCGAAACGTTGCACAGTGAAGAATGGGTTGGTAGGGACATAAAGTACAATAGACAGAAATGAATATAATCGCAAGTGTCCATTTATTTACTTTCGGGCAACATGCACAGTGAAAGGAAATGCAAGCCTTCCCCGAAGTCGAATGGTCCGATCCTCAGTCGATTGGAGAACAGTCGTCATGGACACATCCTGTCTCAAATGATGTGAACATCAACGAAGAACAGACATGTACTTCAATAGTCAACTGTGGAAAATGAACTAATGTTTGGCCTGATTGCTCAGCATGTAAAAGTTGCAGTGTAATATACATACTCACAGATAGGTCAATCAATTCTTAATTTGTTAATCACACTTCTTGACGTCATATTCCAAGACCGAGAATGACAAAGTGATATTCACAGCAGTCTTGATAAGCACGAGTTTTTGGGCTGCCTACTACATATGGATATTAACACTGATTCAACAGTTCAGTTGAAGCTGAAATGGTAGCCACTTGGCAAGTGACTCAGAAACTCAAGCTTATTAAATTGTTGCGAAAATTGAGTGCTAGGGGTCTTTCTAAAGAATTAAATTTGATTTTGATGATATTCACATGCCACAGGTATTTTGTATTTAAGCACCACACCCGTGAAGACATGGGAGAGGACGGAGGAATATAGAAATCATCACTTCAATTTCTTTGACTGTAATTACACATACCACACCCGGCTAAGGACCTTGTGGGCAGCGTAAAAAAGCTGCTTGTAAGTTTTCATAGTAGAGTAATCATAAGTTTGGCTGGAGTAGCGTGAGGAATCCATGAATTAATAGTATGATGATAGCCCGTGAATTTCTCAAAAGATTATTTCTTTCGTTACCGAAAAACAGAAAGCAACGGACTCACTATGAAAAGTTAATATGTCCATTTCAGCCGTTGCAACACCTTGTGGCATTTTTTGTGTCGATTTCCTAACTGCTTTCTGCCACAATAATCCCCTCTAATTGATCAATAGACAGGAAGTATCCCTTGTTGCCGTGTTAGCGATGTTGATCACGATTATTGTCAATACCAACCAAAAATCAGAATTTTTAAAATAAGATTTTGATACCAGTAACTATCATGACCAATTTCAGTAACAAAATGATGAGGCTGAAGATTCACTCACACAGATATACTGACATGAAACTGAAAAGTGAATTCACAATCATAATGCACAGACATTTTGCAAAGATCTGTGCACATGTTTGCATTGCTGCAATAATAACATTGTCACGCCTCAATGCTCTGGTGACCTACTTAGGAATGAGAGCCATGCCATACATATGTTAGACAAGTGTTGTAAAATTACTCAAAAATGTTAAAACTAAAATTTCCCGGTTTTTGTTTAGTGATGCTGTCATGGTCCTCTATCAAACCAACTAAGAGAAACTCTCATGTGACTTGCCTCCGTTCCAGAATAAGAATTGAGCGGATAGCTTTTTCCACACTCCTTTGCAATATCTAGGTCAAAGTGACCTCATTGACAACTAGACACAGATTAGCACAGAGAACTTCAGAATTGTAATAGATCTCATAAAGCTTTGCTTTATGAGATCTAAAAATGATCCAGGAAAGGGGGGGAGGCTTCCAGATGACCTTGATGAGGCCCGCAGGGCCGAAGCCTCTTTGGCAGGTGGTTTTTATGTAGCTTGATCATTGTTGATATTGATTCTGAGCAGTTATAAGGCTATTATTTTTCCATGGAAGGAAACTTTTCTGTCAGTTATCATTATAGGATGAAGTGGGTGTATAGAATTGCATAGATAGAATAGGGAAATAGAATTTGATGGATAGTAAAGGTGGAGAAAATTTGGTTGAGGCATCTGGTTGGAGTGATCATGTGGATGGATAGAAATGAATCTTTTCAAATGAGTGGGAAAGTAGGTGGATAGAAGTGGATGGATGACATTTGTTGGATGGAATTTCATGGATAGAACTTGGGTGGATCGAATTTGGTGAATAGGCCTACAAGTGAGATGGATCGAATTTGGTGCATAGAATGAGGCGGATTGAATTTGGTGGATAGAAGTTGGGTGAATCAAATTTCCCTACCTGGAGACCCTCAGTTTATGCTTGCATGGCAAGCAGATATATGTCTGTTCATCTCATGCATTCTACTTTTCAGTAAGAATTATACTTCCACCGACCTTTGCACATTATCTTTATGTGCCTTCTCGTTTTCAAATTCGAGATTCGAACCTTCCAGTGCTTTGCACGGTATTTTTCCAGAATGGGTTCCTGGTTCTCTTCCTCCCTTTTTCAGTCTGTAGATCGTATCCTGGTACATGTTCCTGTAGTTGCATTTGACCTTTAGTATTCTGGTTCGAGCTTTGAAGATCAGGCTGGCCTCCATTCTAGTGTGTTGCTCCATTTTACCCTGCCCTTTTTCCTGGCTTGGTGTTTATTTTGTTGTCCAAGTAGAGTTTCGTCTTGGTTTTGTTGGTACCTTCCCTGATCATTTCCATCAGGTCGTTGTCAATGCTGTTTGAAGAAAACCATAGTGAAGATCCGATGAGACCGAGAAATATTGAAGCAGGACTGAGAAGTACTCAAATTTTAATGCAATTTTAATGAAATTCACATGCTAACAGGCATTTTAAAGGGCCACAATCATCAAAATGACACTTTTGCTCATTTTTTATCATATGAAAGAATTGTCTACTGCAAGTGCATCCTGTCAACATTGAAAAAAATAGGTTTTAACCATAGATCAGGAAAAATATATGAAATTGGGATTTGGACAATATTTTGTGTCCCCTCAGTATGTTCAGCCAACTGATGAGTGACGTAGGGTAGGGTGGACCTCCCCCTCTCCTCCAATTAAATGAATAAATTTGAGAAACACACTTCTGCAATTTTGTCCACCTAACATTCCTGTGATAGACAACAAGTAATTATCAGATGCATTGTTTGATATAATACTAGCTGTGACCTGACAACACTCAGGTGAAGCAAGCAAATAGAAAATAACAGTTTACAAGTTCCAATCATTCGACCATGCGCTATAGCTGATTGGTTGATTTTCTGAAGCTTGTGAAAGTGGGCAGGGACTGATTTGGACCACAATTTGCAAGACCAGGCCGCACAATTACAATTAGATGTATAATATAATAGTGAAGCAACCTCCAACCCCCTCCCCCATGCAGCTTTCACGTAAAATACACCATACATGTCTATCTACCTATCTACCTATCTACCTATCTACCTACCTACTTACCTACCTACCTACCTACACATCTACATATCTATCTATCTATCTATCTGTCTATCTTTCTGTCTATCTGTCTATAATTATTGATCAACTGACCTCGCTATCTCAGCTTTATAATATACCCAAGTAACATTTAGGAGGTCACAACCAATATGCAACGTTTACACTTAGATTGTCAAGATTGACAAAATTTTATACATAAATATCTAAAATTATATTAGTTGCTGCCATCACAATATGCGGTCTGGACTTGACAAATATGGAAAAATTAACCAATGTCAAATGAAGTCATAAGAACCAACCAATCAGCACACCAGATTAATATTTAATTTTAATATGATTGACAGTTGGCACTTGTCACAAGCATTCGCAAGCATTCGCAAGATTTTCCACAGTTTCAGTTTGTCTCAAATTAATATTGTCACCCTTTTAAGCCTCATCTCTTTGTTCCTAAAACCTTTCACAGCTAGTTCTAACAGTTCTTTCATACTTCAAGAGGTCATAACATGTCATTTATTTGTTTATTCATTACCCAGTCCTATGTGACTTGCTCAGTTTCTTCCAACAGGAGTCGCTTTTTGTTGTGCCAAAATACTGGCCAAAATCAGTATTTTCAACCTTTTTTTTTCATGGGTTTATTTTGGGATAAATTCAAAAGAATCACTGTGATGTTTCTGTAAATAGTACATTTGAATTTCTCAACAAATAAAAAAATTGCATTACGGTGTGCCTTTAACAATTACAACTCTCAACTTGAACCTTTCCTCATCCAACCAGCAAGTAATCCACTAAATTAGACTTTATCCAAAGTTTAGTGCTTACACTTTAAGTACATTCAAAACGGTCTCTTGGCGATTCTCACCTTTCGTAGATCTGATGAAAATCACAAGCATATATAAGAACAAATTTTAATACTAAAATTTTAGATCTAACAGAAACAAAACAATCTCAAGAGATGTGATGAATGTACACAGACACAACTTTGACATGAGTAAGAAGTTGAAGTGACTCAAGTGTTGCAGCATCCTTAAATTCAAATAACTAAAAGTAAACAGACTTGCAACTTTGCTGCAAGTGTCCATTTTAATGAAATTTACATGCCAACAACCAAGAAAGGCAGTTTCATTATTATAATGACAAGCTACATATCCTAATTCTCACTTCCCTCCTCACAACCACGAACATTGCCAATCAACAAATAAAAGCTTCACACAAATTTCAATCAAAAACAAAAATTGGAATGCTTTATTAGTCTGCAAATGTACAGCATACCTACAAGCCGAGGCCAGCACATCGGGCAAATTATCAGCAGTTTGCCAGTTTCCTAATTAAGGCACTTGAGATGCTTTTTTCAAGTCAATTTATATTTTTTCAAGTCAATTTATATATATATATCAAATATGTGCTGCTTTAATTTTTTACTTATTGGCATATACAAATCCTGTAGCAATCTTTGAAATAATTATATTATATTGATACGATATGTTTAATAACTATATAATACACCGAAATGTACCTAAGATCCATTATACATTAGATTATTATACAGCGTTATCATAACAGACTCCAGACTCTTCAACAACCATTAATTATATTAATCAGGTAGTCCACAGTTTCAAATTAAGCAATTATTATTAATCAGGTAGTCCAGTTTCAAATTAAGCAAATAGTGCCAAAATTCAGCTAAAACGATCACTCACTCTTCAACGATAATTGAATTCACAACATTAATGTATTCAGCTGATAATTCATAACTAACATAACATAAAATATTACGGATGAAATTTTCATATAACTCCAAAACAAACAATTGATATCCATTCATTTTTCTTTGTTGCAAATTGTTTGATTATGTATGATGATAATTAATAATTGGACATTCATAAAGTATAAGAAGCACTTGCTTAAAATACCCCTCAGACGGACACTAGGTATATAAATAAATAGCCAAACTTCATATGTTTCATAACTTGATGTACATAAATATTTACTTATGATAACTCTATTAGGATAAGACAAAAGTTAAGTTATAATTAATGAATGTATAACAAATTACAAAATGTTCTTATTAATTATTATTTGCTTGAAGTGACAAATTTGTTCCAATACCAAAACATTCATGGGGTGATAGGAGTAGATAGAAATGGCACAGTGGCACCAGTATCAGATTGGTAAGTATAGAAGTGCAGCACTCTTATGCCAGTTCTTGCCACCAGGGGGCCGATTAGTCACAAGAGATTACAGTGATATTAATGAGACGTAATATATCCTATACAATAGATCAAGTTGTGTATAATCCTAGTTCCTCCAGTATACTTTTTGGTTCTTCAGATTCCTATAACAGAAAGAAACAGAAGGTAAATTATTTAAATTCACAATTATTTTTCAAAATATATACAAACATGTTTCTACCAAATTTATTCATTTCTTGATTATGACACACTAGTTAAAAATCAGTCATTTAGAGAGCAGCAAAATAGAAATTACGAAAACAGATATTTTAAAATTGTGTAATCCTGCAAAACGATATACATTCTAAATTTGGACTTGAAATCTATAATTTAGTTTAATAAATAACATTATTATACTTATACAATACAACAAACATTATAAACATAAATTTACACATATAAATAAATTTGGGCTAGCTACACATCAATATATCTGTACAGAAGAGCAGGGGTAAATTGTTCCACCCAAGTTACAAAAGTTCAAGATTCATTTTGATACTCAGATTTCAAATAATTTCACATACCAAAAATTGGCCAAAGTGAAAGATCTAATTTCAATTTAAACTTACTATGGTCTTAGGCAAAAATTAGTACACATCTAAAATTATTTCCTGAAATTCAACATTGTAAATCACGAAGGAGCATGAGCCTAACTGAACGAACGAAAATTACGAGAGACTCCTCACTAGACTGTGGTCAGAATTTTCAACATTTATAAATACTTTGTCCAAAGATGCTCAGATTTCAAATAATTCTGAACTTCAAACTTCTGTGGAACAATTCACTGCAATACATTTACCACATTATTAGCTGAAATATACTGGAAACAAAATTAAGCATTGCGTTAATTAATTGATAGTTAATAACTATAATACGGATATATAAAATGGGAACATTCAACACAAAACCAAAGCAACCACCATGTTAGTATAAACACAGGCAAGAGCAAGCTGGCAAAAGCTTTGTAATAAATAAATGCACAAACTAATTGTGGGCTTTTTAATGTAAAACATTACCATGCTAGGGGATATACTACCAGACTGACTAAATATGGGGTATGTATATTGTATACGGAACACTACCTATATACAAGGTTGGCACTAAGGGTTACGACATCTATAAACCATATACGGACCACCTACTTGATTAAGTTACCATAAGGATTACAATAGTTCAAAGCTTGTTAAAAGCTTCAACTAAGCCAAGCAAATTTAGGTGGTTAAATACAATGAGTACTAGATAGGAAGACAAATGAATCTTACAAAGACTAGAGTTCCGGCACAAGCCTACTCAACAGAACAAACAAAAGAGACGTTCTAACTATTAAAGACAAAATTGAATAATATCAAAGGGCAAGAGGCCACAGATCACGATAAAAATAAAGAAAACAGCGGACTAGGAATAAATTCAGAATAATTGATGAAATAATCCACCAAGAACAAGATTATAACCACAATAAAGCGCAGGGATTGACGTTGCAAAAGGACGGATGGATGGCAGTTGGGGGTTTTACGACCTGTATTCAAGCACCGTAGTAGGCTAATATACGACAGGACGAGGACACAGTGATGAGGTGAAGGATGATTGAATTGACATTGAATTGACGTTGAAAATTGTCCTGTTTATAATTTAAGCGATTGCCACGGGCACTATTGTATTTTAGGTTCCTTATTTAACTATTCCAGTGAGCAACAACACATGTGGATTGACATCTTTGATTCCATTTATTTCTTATAACAATAAACACGAGGGGGCGCACGAGGCGTATAACAACAATAATCAATAGGTGGAGCCAGTGTACTATATTTCTGGATCTCTGCTGGATCTCTGCTGGATCCTCATATATCACATACCTTTCCCTTTTAAATGATGTCATATCTGAAAACCTTTTTACTTTGTAAAAGTAACTTTGAACAATAACATGAACTACTTACTTTCTATAAGTAACATCGATTATATAATCTTATTTCAGATTGACGAATTTTACTTTATGAAATTTTACTCATTTTGAAATTATACAATAAAGTATAAAATTAAGTAATATCCAAGATATTTTGTTACTTTGAAGTTATCAAGTAATCAATCAAATACTCTATCAACCTTTATGTGTTTAACTAGTGAATATCATCTTTATCACTATGAATAATTATCAAGTAATCAAATCAATTTTTGAACTTCAAATACTGAACATGAACAATGTTGTAATTTTTCAATTACACAACTTTGTAATATGAAATTCAACTGTTAACCTTTTAACAATATAGTAGTCTTATTCTACATGTTCAATCTTACAACTATTTGTTGAATAAACAATCAACTTTTACATTTCAAGTTTACAAATCAAGTTTACACTTAAACTTTAACTTTTTACAAGTTAAGTTTCTTAGGCATTTTTACATTTCTCTTTGGCCTTTCCTCATTCTGATCATCAATCTTTTTACCATGATCATCATCCCTTTCTCTGTTTGAGTTACATCCATGTTTGTTAACAACTTTCAAGTGATCAACATGTTTCTTTACAACTCTGCCATTTTCAAGTTTTACACCATAAGTCAGTGGACCAATGATTTCAACAATCTGACCTCTAAACCATTTTGGCTTTCCAACAAAATTCTCAACAATCACATGATCATTTACATCAAATTTTCTGTCTTTGGCATGAAAATCATGAGTGTTCTTTGCATTGTCTTGTTTTTCCAATACAGTCTCTGACACAGATTTGTGTAGAAGCGAGAAGTGAGAACGTAATTCTCTACCAAACATCAGATACGAAGGAGTCTTGTTTGTAGACGATTGTTGAGTATTCCTGTAATTGAACAAGAAACGTTGCACTTTGACATCGAGCGTTGAAGCTTCGATTTTCTGTAGCGATTTCTTTACGGTTTGAACACCTCGTTCAGCGAGTCCATTGCTAGACGGATGATAAGAACTTGATGTGACGTGTTTAATTCCATTCTTCATACAGAATAGTTCAAATTCTTCGCTAACAAATTGACGACCATTGTCTGAGACAATAACGGCTGGTAATCCAAAAGTTGCAAACATACGACGCAAACTGTCAATGACTGTGCGAGAAGTTGTAGTAGTAAGCGGAACTACTTCGATCCATTTTGTGTGTGCATCGACAACAATTAAGAGTTCTTTTCCCATGACTGGTCCTGTTAAGTCGATGTGAATACGGTACCATGGTTTACCAGGCCACTCCCAAGGATGCAATGTGGCTTTGGGAGGAGAATTTTGCACATTTTGACACATTTCACACATTTTCACACATTTTTCTAAGTCTTGATCGATACCAGGCCACCACACAAATGAACGTGCGATAGCTTTCATACGACAAATTCCTGGATGCCCATCATGTAGCATTTTCATGACATCCTTGCGTTGTGATTGTGGTACAACAATACGTAATCCACGCATTAACACATTATCTTCACATGACAATTCATCACGACAATTAAAGTAAGGTTTCAAATCATCTTGAACTTTGTCGTTCCATCCAAATTTCAGGTATTTCAACACTGTCATTATAGTTTTATCTTTCATGCTCCATGTTTTGATTTTGCGAAAATCAATTGGAGCTTCATCACTTTTGATCAGCTTAATTTCACCAGGTTGCGAAATTTGATCTGGAGCACTTGAACTAGGGAACCGACTTGCGAAGTCAGCGGGAGCAATCCTTTTTCCAGGACGATACATCAAATGGTAATTGTACGCGGACAACATCAATGCCCATCGAGTAACTCTAGCAGAAGCAACAGCTGGAATAAGCTGATTTTCACCAAGTAATCCTAATAGTGGTCTGTGATCTGTGACAATGTCAAATGATCTTGCAAATAAGTACTTGTGAAATTTCTTTACACCGTAGATTAAGGCTAATCCTTCTTTGTCGATTTGACTGTAGTTGCGTTCAGCGGCATTCAGTACTCTTGAGGCAAACGCAATCGGCCTTTCAGATCCGTCCGGATATCTGTGGCTAAGCACCGAACCAATTCCGTAACTGGATGCATCGGACATGACAATCAGAGGTTTTGAAGGATCATAATGAACAAGTACAGGTGATTCCATCAACATCAATTTTGACTTTTCAAACGCTTGTTGTTCAACGTCGTACCAATTCCACGCTGCTCCTTTCTTCAACAACTTGTACAGAGGAGAAAGTACACTTGCCATATTTTGCACATACTTGCGATAGAAATTGATCATTCCAAGATAAGCTTGCAATTGTTGCACATTTTTCGGAGATTCAGCTTTCACAATAGTTTCTAGTTTGTCAGAACTTGGCATGATGCCTTCAGCATTAATCCTGTGACCAAGATAAGTAATTTCATCATTTAAGAACGAGCACTTCTCTTTCTTGAGTTTTAATCCAGCTTCACTGAGTTTCTGAAACACTGATTTCAAGTTTCGTAGATGATCTTGAGTATTAGTACCGGTGACAAGAACATCGTCTTGATAGATAACAACATGATCATTGTCTGCCAATAAAGAATCCATGACTCTCTGAAATATGGCTGCACTGCTAGCTGCGCCAAAAGGTAACCTGCAGAAAGAGTACAGTCCTTTGTGAGTATTAATCACTGCAATCTTCTGTGACTCATCATCAAGTGTAACTTGGTTGTAGGCATGACTGAGATCAAGTTTAGAGAACAAAGTTCCTTGTGCTAACTTTGTGAACAAATCTTCCGGCGTTGGTAGTGGATACTTGTCAACATGCATGTGTCGATTGATAGTAGTCTTGAAATCTGCACAGATACGAACATCTCCATTCGGCTTCATAACTGGAACAATGGGACTTGCCCAATCTGAGAATTGCACTTTGCAAATAATTCCATCATTTTCCAATCTTTCAAGTTCTGCATCAATTTTGTCTTTCATAGCGTATGGAACGGGACGTGCTTTGCAGAATTTGGGAACTGCTTCTTTGTCAATAACAATGTTAGCTTTGTAGCCTTGCAATTTTCCAACGGTTGAACTGTCAAACAGACTGTCAAAGTCTTTCAGTAATCCATTTAGTTTCACTTTGTCATCAGAAACATGAAAAGTTTTATCATAATTCACACTTGTTGGAACTTGTGAGAACATATCTTTCCAGTTAAGTTTTACATGTGACAACCAATCTCTACCCATGAGATTCAGTCCTTTGTCCTTGACGACTAACAAAGACAAATCAGACTTTCCATTGACGGTAACACTCAATTTCCCCAAAACTTCAAGTTTGGACTGGTTGTAAACACTCAATGTGCTGTTGAAATTTTCCAGTGGCAGGTGACGAAACAATTTGAGGTAGGTTTCTTCACAAATTAGCGAATTCGACGAACCTGTGTCGACCTCCATCATAATGGATACACCATTTACATCAAGCACTTCCTTCAAAGGAGGAACATATTTAGAACTCTTGGAGTGGTTGCAATCTAGACTGTAGACAGCATAATCATCATGATCGTGGCTTGCGATCCTGTTTGTAGACTTGTCAGACTTGTTTTTCTGAAAACAAGCATGTTCAATGTGTCCATATCGACGACAATTTCTACATCGTGCTTTCTTGTGCCAACACTTGTCAGGATTGTGATATCCTTTCTTGCAACGATGACATAAATCTTGAGACTTTGAATAACCATGCTTTTCTCTGTCGTTGTTTCTTGACTTGAATCTTGAATTGTTCTGTCTTGAATTGTTATTCCACTGTTTCGGTCTTGAATTTCTTGGTGGTCTTCGCGAGAAATTCTTGCGAAATTGCATTCTGTTGACGTCAGAAGACACTTGACTCTCATCATTTGAAGAATTGGAACTTGTACTTGGAGTTGGGCTTTGCTTGACAACTTGTTTCTCTGGTTCTTTCGCGGACAATATTTTCATCTCTTTCGCAGTAGTCTCCATCGAGATAGCTTTGCGATAAACAGCATCAAACGTCTGATCTTCTTGATCGAGAATGGCTTGCTGGATGCGTTCACTCTTGACGCCTTGTTGTAACCTGTCTCTCAACATGTCACTAAGAGTAGGCCCGAAACCACAATGCTCAGCGATTTTTCGTAAATTGCTTACGAAATCGGCGATAGATTCATCTGCTTGTTGGTTTCTTCGATTAAAGCGGTATCTGCTCATAACTGGTGTGGGTGGTGGGCAGAAGTGAGTACGAAAAGCTTCCATTAATTCCTCATAACTGCAATCTTTCGGTTTTCGAGGGAACACAATAGATTTCAAAGTTTTGTAGTAAGAGTTGTGCAAGATTGTCAATAGCATGTACCTTTTTCTTGCTTGATCAGCAATTTTGTTCGCAAACATGAAATAATCGATGCGATCTGCATAATCCTCAAAATCACCATCTTCACACAAATAATTTTCAATGCTTCCTTGACCAACATAAGCCATAGTGACTGATAAACGATTTCACAACACACAAAAATAATCCCGATTGACAACACAGTTCACTTGAACGTTCATAAACACAGTTTCTGGGTGTCTTGAAAATTTCTTACGATTTTGAGAACACGTGTTTCGTAGAAAAGTTCGGGTTATCGCTCACTTGAAAAACGTTCTCCATGCGTTTTGCACACTTTGCAGTCACTGAAATCCACGAGTTTTCAAACTCCATTTAAAGTACTAAAGTCATATTCCACAGTGTCCATTCAGGTGTCAGTTTGTTCCTGAGATACATATGCTTCATAGGAAATCCATCTTCGTCGCCAATATTGTATTTTAAGTTCCTTATTTAACTATTCCAGTGAGCAACAACACATGTGGATTGACATCTTTGATTCCATTTATTTCTTATAACAATAAACACGAGGGGGCGCACGAGGCGTATAACAACAATAATCAATAGGTGGAGCCAGTGTACTATATTTCTGGATCTCTGCTGGATCTCTGCTGGATCCTCATATATCACAGGCACGATTGGATGGGTGGCAGGGAGTGCTTCGATCAGGCTTAATAGCAGAGGAGGCAGGGACCATATTAAGGCAAGGGGCCCTCTTGGCACAGCCAGAGACATTGAAATGGCACCCATGCTGGGAATCGTACCCGGGACTCCAAGAGGCAAGCAGCTCAACACTTTACCACTGCGTCAGGCCTATGGCTCTCCAGGAGCACAAGTAAATATGAGGTTGAGGCAAGTAAGATTCTCCTGTACTAAATTAGCATCGATTTTTAATGGTAAAACCTGGATATATCTTTCAAATAAAACGGCAACAGAGACCAATACGGCCGATGTCAATCCCTGTCAGTGTCAACAATAACAATACAAGTACTAGAAGCTTTAAAAGCGAGACACTGTCATTTTTCGTACTTTTTATATTTCAAAAATTCAGACGCCACCAGAAGTTTTGAAACGAAACAACTTTCTACCTGACGAGAAGGACTAATCCATCAAACAAATATATAACAAAACGTTTGACAACAATTTCAAAATGTTCCAATTCACTTACCAAGATGGAAAATGTTTTGTTTATAGAGCTCGCCATGGCAACATGTTCAAGTTGCTAAGCAATGTTCATATGTTAGATTTTGGAACGTTAATCTACAGAGGTGTGGGTTGCAAATGTGTATGTGTTATTTGTGTGTGCAGGTTAATTTGGTGGCTTTTTTGTTTGTCTAGCCAAAAACAATTCCACAATTTGTGTTTTTTTTTTTCAATGGTTTTTTCCCCAATAGATCTTTTATGCCAATATTTGCACCTACCTGGTTTTAATGTGTTGAATATTTTAACATTTAAGCCATTTATAATGGTAGAAGATATTGTACTTCCATACTAACAAACCATCAATAAAAATCTGATAATTCCAAACCTGTAAAGTTAAGTGAACCATTTGCAACCCTTGTTATTTCTCCCACCTCCTCCAGCCCGACACAATGATACAATGAGACTCATATTTTTCAATTGTTTATTTTTTCCCGAGCCAATAAACAATCACAAAAGAGGCAGTGCAAAGGATTGAAGCTACTATAAAAGCCGTAAATAAACAATACAACTTCATAATGAATATAATTAATACATTTCTGTGAGATCAAATGTATTCCTTTATATATATATATGTATCGTTCATTGTAAATATGTGTAAATAAATATTATGTAAAAAGAAACACTCTGAGCCGCTGTACCTAAATAAACTATATTACACAGACCTGCCTACCAACTACTTCAGATCATTTTAGTTCAACCAAATACGCCGGAAGATAATGTTAAACATGGTTAAAAGTTATGTAGAAGACAGGTGGGAAATATAAATGCTAACCCTCAAATAAACCTATGCACAACGACGGTGGAACTAAATAATATTAGATCGACGCAAAAGGGAGACTTGTGAACCATAAGAAAAGTCCAATTTCCATGTTAAAGAAAGGAAATACTTATACACCAAAATAATGAGATTGCTTCTTATGTTTATAAATGATCAAAATAAAGAGGTTTCAGGCAGGAGACACATTTTAACCCAGGATGTAACGGTTGGCAGGTCTGCCATTTTACTCTCAGTGTACATGATTTGTTTTTCCAACCTTTTGGCAAGATTAAGATGCAGACTAGGAATTACAATTCATTGACCGGCACTGGTTGAGGCAAACATAGCTTTCAATATATTAATATATCATAGTAATTTATACTGCCCTACTATTTGGAAGACTGCTATATCTGCATAGATTTCTATCATACAAACTCACATACTGAAGTAGTGAAGAAATCTAACTTTATATACATAGGCGTACGGGACGGATGTCTTGCGGGGGGGGGGGGGCTGTGACTATTTTTCCCTGAAATTGTAAAATGGTGCGAATGTGACCAGGGCAGTGGATCTGCCCTGATTGTCAGGATTTGCCCTGATATATATGCCATTTGCCCTGATGCCAGGGGGGGCTGCAGCCCCCCCTGACCCCCTGCGAAATACGCCTATGTTTATATATATAGATAACAAAGATGTCGATTTGCACTTATTAAAAGCTTGGCCAAGGCCTTTCCTAATTACATCCCTCAAATTGAGTCATTTGTCTCGTTATTACACACATTGCAAGAGAAAAATCTTATTTTTAAAATATTTTCTTAGTGGCACACTCTAGCAGGTGCAGCAGTCTCCAAAAGCAAGGCAGAACAGTAACTAATAGCGGGCGTTAGTGGAACTCTCCTTTTTCAAGCTCTCCTGTGTTGACGAGCAGAATAAAACTATTTCCGGAAACATCAGCCTGGGAATTTACAATGGAGCCGGGGTTTCTAAGGTCCGTAACGAAGTCTAATCAGCCTGACCGTACTGGAATAAGATGGCAATCCATGCTAAACATTCCATTTAAGACTCGGCAATGCAAATCCGTAATGTTTTCAATGGATTAAAAGTGCCCTGGGGCCTGGAATGCCAGCTTCACTGACTCAGCAATGGTACAAAATGGCAGCTTGTTCCTGGAAATAGTTTTATTCTGTTCGTCAACACAGGAGAGCTGGAAAAAGGAGAGTTCCACTATCACGGCCTATACAATGAACAGAAACAAATATTAATTTAACATATCACCATGTTTAGTATGGATTTCTCTGATCATGTTCAATCCCAGGCAGCAAATTTACGTTCTTACAACGTTGTGACCACGTCATACTTCGGTTGTTACCACGTGAAAATTCTACGTGTTACAACCTGGAAATGTATGGTTGAAATCATGTTGTCACAACGTAGAAAGGCTACGTCTGAATATTACGTGGTCACCACGTGGCCACTAGGTGGAAGTTTCACTTATGAGCAACGTGGTCACAACGTGGTACAACGTGGTCACAACGTGGTCACAACGTGGTGACAACGTGAAAGTTTCCATTCTCAACAACCCCGTTAAATGCATATATATATATAGAGAGGTTTTGCTACCCGTTCACGTGTGACGTATACGTGTACAAGTGCTATCTAATTATATTGTTGTCATGGTAACCGCCACGTACACGTCACATGGAAACGTGTAGCAAAACCTCTCTAATATTTAAGTTCATTTCTGAATTACAACAGAAGCTGGAATTAAGGAACATTTGTAAACACTTTATTTTATACACAAAAATTTAATTCAATCAAGCTCGTCTTGATCTTGGCCTATTTGGAGTCTGATCCGTCCACCAGCTGAGTTCCACCAGTCGTCCTCGATGTTTTCGGTTGCTGTAAAACACAAGTAAACAAATTCTAAAAATAGTAGGGCTATCACGATTAACCGATTAATCGCCGCCGATTAGATTTTAGTTAAAAATCGATTCCAGTTTGCAAAATCGATTAATCTGTTATTTGAATATTTGTACCTTGAAGACACTGTATGGCCTTCAATTTCCAGGTGTTAAGAGTGAATTGCAACTGGATTGGTCAAGCTGATTGGCTAATTGGATTGATTTTACCTGATTGAAGCAGATTGGAGAAAATAAAGTGTGAAATCCTAATTGCACTTAGTATTTTCAATGAAATATCCTAGTATCTTAGCTGTGCTTCAAGACAATGATATAAAAAGGAATATAACTTCTCTAGCTGTATAGAATGGCGGGAAAACGACGATTAATCGATTACGATTCGATTTTAGGCCATAGATTAATCGATTTTGAAATTCTGTAATCGTGATAGCCCTAAAAAATAGGGAATAAAGAGATCACAGGTATATTGAACTGAACAATTCAATATAGTTTTCCAGGGCCCAAAATTGAAATAGGAAAGATGAGGGAAACATTGTCCACGTACAGGATCGAACACCTGGTAATGTTCCTGAATTTATATTCAATAGGCAAGCAAAAAGGCACTGTGAAGAATATAAGGCTTTTTACCGTGTACCTAGATCCTCCTTTCTTCTTGGGGCAATGCTTCAATGTGTTTGTAATGAGTTGTTCAACTTCACTGGTAGTTGAACCCGGATGGACTTTCAAGCATACTCCTGAAAATATAATCAGCCTCACTGTTCAAACAAAATCTCCTTCAGTTGAAATCCTCACAGACTTTCAACTTGAGAAGCAACAAACAATTTCTATAATCAATAAGCACTACTAGTATATATACATCACAAGCACTACTATATGTACAAATATCTGTATTTTTCAACAGTTTTCAAAAATGAGAAGTACTTAAAAAATGTCAAATAAAACTTCTCTGCTGCATAGCCTGTGCAGTCTTGCAAAAAAATAAATATATCGGTCTTACGAATGATGGTCCTTGAAACAGGGAGTTCAATGAAGGAACGCTTCTCCAGAGGCCCCTAGCTGGCCCTTCAAACTAAACTCTGACAAAAGTCGGTTTATGAATCCCCAATCATCCTGATTCCTGGTTGTGGCCCCTGAGTGATGAAAAGTATAATTTCTAAAAGAGAATAAAAATAAAAATGATATATTTATATAATATATATAGATTTATAAGTGACCTATTAAATTATCTTTCGTTTAATGGATTCATATGCCACATAAGTATCAGCAGCAGGCCTATACGTATAAGTCTCAACTAATCTTGACAGAGTCCAATTTAAAAAGAAAATGGATGAGGTGGGTTACAGGACTTTTTACAAGTTTATGCTCCTGTGTCTTTGCTACAGGTCTTTGAGATTCATAAACAATTAACGTGCCTTTGAAAATTTACAATGAATGATATAAGACAAGTATTTCCATGCACGGAAATATCAATATTTACTAGTTGCTTCTTGAAGACTGGATCTTCATGCCTCTCTCCATGGTGTCAAGGGGCCATATCCTCCACCTCTTTCACCGGACGCATTGCCACCGTCAGGGTCCTCAGCATTCTCAGCATCTCCCTCTGTTTTACTCCACTGATTACTCCAGGGTACACTGTATGGAGACGCATGAGTAGCTGAGGCAAGTCGTAGACTGTAATGAAACATGTGGTTTAATTAGAGCAAGTAATTGTTTCTATTAAATTATCCTTAGCAATAACAATAGTTAAAAGGCGCAATCCAGGCACTGATAATTTATACCAAACGACTAAAAAAAATGTAATATCATTTACCTAAGAGATTGTCTCTCGTGACATTAATATTGCCATCGACACTGAACACAGGGTATTCCATCCTGTCCATGGGTGTAGTGGAACCAGCTAGCTCTGAAAGAAAAAAAAAGACTACGTAATATAAAGTTTACTAAAATTTTGCCAGACCAGAGGTTGTTGTATTATTATGTAATTAGGGTGCTCTGATGGTAGAGTGTATTCAATGAAGACTATGGATCCAGGTTGTTGTAAATCCAAGTTTATTGTAGATATACTGATACATACATGTTCACTGTTTCCTAACCAAAGCTCAACTGCCCAGGACTGGCCAGTAACCAGCCTCTGCTGTTGGGAGTTGGATCCTGCACCCTATTAGGGGGATCAACCTGAGAATCTAATAAATACAATTTTATAGTTTTCATCTTCCTATTCAAACAAATGCTATTACTGAAATACTCTCTTAAATAATTAATGAATAAATAATTACCAGATAAAAAATACATTACAATATTTCTGTCTCTAGTCTTGGGGGGTCAATTAGCAAGATTTATCGTTTATATAGTTTTCTTTATTTACCTGACACATGGCGTTTCTTTTGGCCGTTCGAAGACCCTTTGCCAGATGTATCTGGCTTCCTCGAACTGCAACTTTCTGAGGGAGGACTTCCTGGATCTGGCAAAAAATGAAAATAAAACATGATGAAAAGTCGTCAAGTTTTGCAGGACAATTAGAGATGATAATATAAAACATAGTGCAGTTGACTTAACACAATGAATTATTCTTAACACAATGAATTATTAAGTTTTACAGTTGAAGCAATGTTTCATTATTACTTGACAAATACGATTTCTTGGTGATTTTCATCAAATTTATTGCTCATTTACCTGAGAGACTTTCCATTGTGACATTCTCATTGTCACTGCAGGCAGGGTTTTCCGTTCTTCTTCTCGGTGTACTGGAACCAGCTAGCTTTACAATAATGAAGATTATATTATGTAAAGTGCAATATAATTTGTTTGACTAAAGCTTGTTGTATTTCACTACAAACCAAAAGTGCTAAGCAGCTCACTTATAGAGCATAATTAATATACAGTTGTAAGGATACCATCTCCGCAAGACTACTTCAGGGCAGTGTAAGTATGCAAATGGGCCAAAAATGCGGAGTGACACAATAGTCAACCATACAAGTAACAAACAAAACATTATGTAGATTCAAACTTTATTACCTGAGACTGTACTACTTCCATAGGAAGGAGGGTTTGGCAGAAAGGCCTCTTCTTCATCGCTTACTTCATTCCGGTCTGAAGTGCTGTCCTCCACTAAAACAACGGAATTTTGTCACTTGAAGGGTAATACTATAAATAATTAATGAAATCATTAAAAAAAAGGGAGCACAAAGCAATTTAAAACAATTGCATATCATCTGAATGCTCTGGAGCACACGGGCTAGAAACACGTGCAACCTATTTATTTCAACTGTTGCAGCTCTATTACATCTTCTAGAAATAAAGGACGAAATCATGCGATTTGTCAGAAAAATTGCTTGAGTGATAATATGGGACATTCACAGAGGTCAATTTGGTTCCCATGAAAAACTAGTAGGAAAAGCAACCAGTGAACAGTGCATAAAACAACCACAAACACCAATCCTTCATAGTCATGCAATTGAATCAATAAGTGACTGATATATATGAAAAATGCACTTACACTTTCCAGTTCAGAAATCCTTGCAGCTCTTTGTCACATGTGCGCCAATGAAAGATAATCCAGTAATCGCCAGGTGGCATGGTGTGAAGCGACTTAAACCACCTATGGGAAATTTGTAACACTAATATCATCCACTAACAGTGTAAGGTGAAAACACGACGTCGTGACAACGTGAAAATGACGTAGTATGCAACACAACGTGATTTCTACCAATTTACGACGTAGAAAAACACGTCGTGACAACGTGAATATGACGTAGTACGGAACGCAACGGGATTTCTACCAATTTACAACGTAGAAATCACGTTGTGTGCTGCCTGGGATATCACTGTAATCACCACAATACGGTCGAACATCTGTCAATTCAGTAAATGATCACTAGTATAATTGTCGTATGATTAATTAAATGCCGATTTAACAATGATGGAATGTGTTGCTAATACAGACTTCACATTATTAAATTATGTCAAGCCAGACAATGCATGTCACAAATTGTGAAATCGCTTGATAAGAAAATGTTGGCACACAAGCTAGTTTAGGTTTGGCAAATAAATATTAAGTTTTTCTTCTAAGTTTGCCAACAAGAGTAAACTACAAGCAAACATAGCCGTACATTAAACAATTTATACAGAGCATACTCATTACTCAAGAACAGCACTTCAAATTTTTAATGAATTTTAAACTCAATTGTAGTAATAAGTAATTGTCCTCAACAAATTTACATCAACTTTCAAACTGTTTCTATACTCACTAATTCAAATACTAAAGAAACATCTGACTTACGTGAAGAACAGAAACAATTGAAAATGCTACGGAACCTAATACTCCAGGAGGAAACTCATGCGTTAAATTTTCATAAAAACTTCAAATTTGAATCGGAATTTAGGCATTTTTAAATTTCAGTTAAGTCCACGGAAAATCAAAGACAAACTTAGATTATACACAACACAAAGAATTGTGCAGATAGAAAGACAACAAAATGTTAAGAAATACAACAAAAAATGCCAACTAAATAGAAACAAACAGGTAAATTCTACATCTATAGATAGATCTCAAGATAAACAGCACTGATACACATCAGTTCATTAACTCGTACAACAGTACTTTTTTTACGTCATTCAAATAACTTAAAGATTGTCTTCTAAACTATTCATCCATTTCAAAGGAAACTTACATGATCAGTACAAACGAATATATCGTTAGTCCATTAAAAAATTAACCGGTTCATCATTAATGATGATAGACTCAAGTACCACTGATGAATATGAACAACAAGATCGAGGTCACAAAATCCGCCTCGTCAATAATATGACACATCATTACTTAAAATACATGTTAAATTGCTTGTAATCACTTTTGAAAACATCTTACATCATTTCAATTCCAATACTTTTTCATACATTTATTTCATAGCACAAATTCCGGATCCCTTAAAAACAATAGTCATTTCAAGTACAACTTATACTACATTTATTAGACAGGAAAGATCAATATATTGACATCATAGAGTGCAATAAACACAGTCTAATGACTTCAACAAAGACTTAGAAGGTACAGTTGAAATGTTAGACTTCTACAAAGAGCTGGACCCAGTGAGGAGTGCTTTGAAGTTCAATCAAGCGAGTCAACATGAGGGAATATACAGAGAATTCACAAATGACTGCAACTCAACATTACATATTATTCTTGAATGTCTCTGATTTAGAAGAAAAGCGTGGAATTCTGGGTGTATGCAAGAATTTAATGGTTGGAGATGGAGCTTTACGACCTGTATTTTTGCACTGAAATTACTTAAGCGGGGCAATGCACACTTCTGGCACAGGACGAAACGTGCATCTAATACATATATCAGCTGAATATGGGTTGAACAAACTGGGAATCAAACTGTTCCCCTTTCCCAGCAGCTAGTTGACTGCTTAAACGTAATTTCCTGTATCAGTGGGTATATTAATTTGGTCCAAATGTCAGAGAATTGTTTCATAGTCCTATTTGTACTTACAGGCCTAATTAATCCAAAGAGGTACGTACAGTAAGGAGCCAAAATCCACCCTTTAATTCTAGAGCAGCGACATTATACAACAGTGTCATGGAGTTCCAAGTGCTAGAGTGCAGAAACTAATGCAACACTTTCAAATGAGCATACATCATTTCCTAATAGCTCCTTATTGTGCATCTTTGAGTTACAACAAATTTATAGTCACAAAAGTTCAGTAGAGGCATTTGCAGAGTTCCTGCTGGACATGCAGTGTGCAATGGGTGCATTACAGTTCATCGACAGCTTCCGAATGACAAATATCTGTGGTACAATAGTTATTGGTGGAGACTTCAACTGCACACAGAATGCACGGAGGAGGACTTGACAGACGGACGAGAGTGGAGGACGAAGAAGTGTAAGAAGTTGAACAACACAGCTAGGACTGCAAGGGCTGCAAGGTGGGACGAATCTTCAACCAGCGGGAGAAATCTGCGGGACACGCGGGACTTGAAGGAGGGCTCCCGGGGGCAGAGAGGGACGGTCACGGACCCGCGAGAACTCAACCCAACCCGTGGTCTTCAAAGAAGCCTTGTGGCATTTCCTCCTGGAGTAAGGAAAAACCTCAACTCAGTCAAATGCTCCCACATGGTCGCTACACAACTAAAACAACAGCATCAAACTCCTCGGAGGAGTCTCTAAACTTTCTTTCTCTCTTATTTCATGAATCTTCCAGACTGTTCACCTCCCAATCAGCACAAACATCATCATAATTTTGAAATTCTGATACGGTGTTCATTGTGAAACTCTTTCTGCAAGGTTGACCTAATTCTTTCTCAGACAATAAAACACTCGAATACGCCTTGCAATCTTTGAGATCAAACAATACGGACTTACAAGTCTCACTGCTAACCAGATATAATGTGAAATATTTTGAAATATTATAAAGGTCTACTAGTAATTTTCCCGTAGATTGGAGGGAACAGGACAGAATAAAATGTAATAGATAGAGAGATAGTCAGGTGGACTTGAAAAGGGTTGAGTTCTTTGGTAGTAGGTTTATAAAAACACATGGTAAATTAAAAGATGAGACATTAAGTATAAGTTGAGATGATTGCATATATTCTATCATTTGATTTATATAGCAATAAGCCCGTGCTCGCTGGAGAATTAGATGGAATGGCGATGGCACTAAATGCAAGTGCAAATTGTGCTGAAAGGAAGGGAGCAAGTGCAGCAAGTGGGAGAGACCTTGCAGATGTTGCCCTCTTGTATATAATGCAGGAATCAGCTAAAAATTAATTATCATTAATTAGGACATGTCAAAGAGTGCAATGGCCTTGAAAAGGGGAGAGTTCTGCCGTGAAGGGCAAAGTAAGGTACAGGGAAAATTAGAAGACCTGACATTGAGTATAACTTGAGATAAATCCCGTACGTTATCATTTTAATATAAGAGATAGTAAAGGAGAATTGAGCACAGTTTATTCTACAAAAGAAAAGAGCCTCTGTCTACAAAGCTAGTTGGCAACCCCCTCTAAAACATACAGAAAGCTCAAGTCTTAGAGATATCTTACAAGAATACTGAAGCACTATCCAAACCCAACAGTTGGCATACATCTAACATACATCTTAAATGCGCTCCTTTTAATTTAATGGCTCACAAGATTCTGTAGTCCCCACCTCCCAAATTCGGCTTAGAACTTCTATACAAAGTTTAAAAGGTCGTAAAAAGCCTTCACCTATAAGTCTAAAATCATCTGGATATCAAACACTTCAGGATTTCAGACGCTTGGTGACGAAGAAGGACTTAACATAGGGCTGCACGATATTGGAAAAATGGTCGATATCGATATTATTAGGGGTTAAATTGTCGACAACGATATCATTTTCGATATTTGGTAAAATTAAAGAACTGCTCCCTCAACTGATAAGTGTGTGTATTGTCTGATTGCCTCTGCGCCACCTAGTGTTATTTTTAAGTACAACAGCGCTCTCTGCGCCCCCTGTTGTTAATTGCCGTTATCGTCCTCACCACATGTTTGCTTCTCAATAAAAGTTCACCTGAGACAATCTGTGTTGTTTTCTGTCGTGGTGGCAGCGGTTGTATACCTACCCACGTACAGGACATCTTCAACAAACAGAAGATTACTCCAGATTCACCCTCAAGCCTGTAAGGTTCTGAATTTGACAATATTGTGACTCATGTGTTGACGTTTGTGACTCTCTATTATCGCTCATCATGGCTGTCAATCGTGCTCCAAAGCAATGGTGTTTGACCAAAAACGAAACAGTGACATCCCTTGAAAATTGGCGCCAGAACCTTCTGTACATATTGTCCCTGGATGTTAACTTTGCCCCTTTCCTGGCTGCTGACTTTACCTGGTCCAAGAAATCAGCTGCAACCCCAAATAGAGGGTTCGAGGATGATGCTGCCCCAATCCCACAGGAAAGGCAAAAGACTGCAGTTCAGAAAGTTGTTCAACTGGAATTGATGCTTGGTCAAATAGCAAATTACTGTAGTGTTATCAGCAGGAACACCATCGTTAAACAGTCTACATCCCTGTCTGATATTTGGCAAAAAATCCGGGCTCACTTCGGACACCAGAGTACTGGTTCAAGGTTCTTAGACCTTGCGGATATTAAGTTGGACAATGACGAACGCCATGAGGATTTGTTCCAGCGGATTATGGCCTTTTTTGAGGACAACCTCCTAACAGTGGCGTCAGGTTTGCAACACCATGGAGAAGCCCTCGCCGCTGATGAGGAGTTAAGCCCCACTCTAGAGAACACTGTTGTTCTCCTTTGGCTAAAGACAATTAATCCAGGCCTCCCTCAATTGGTCAAGCAACGGTATGGTCCGGAATTAAGAAATAAGATATTGGCTTCTCTCAAGCCGGAAATATCTGTGGCACTGTCCTCACTACTCGACGAGCTCCAATGCCAGGAGGACAGTAAAGTGATGCGTACTGGCACGTCCCAATTTCCCAAATCTTCCACCCGCCGCCCCTCCAAATCTTGCATTCTTTGCAAGACTGCCAATAGGCCTCATGGGCACCATCTCAGCGAGTGCCGGTTTCTGCCGAACTCTGACAAGCGTTTCATGATGGGCCGTTCACGCCTTGTGGAAGGCGGCGATGACTTCGATGAAGAGGATGGCGAGGACCCAGATGAATCTCCCCTCATTGACAACCCCTCTGCTGCACGCCGTGTCAATGTGATACAATCCCCATACCTTCAGTGTTTTTATGGGCAGCATCCGGTACGTGTTACATTGGACACCGGAGCCACTACCAATATGGTGAGTCACCAGCTGACACAGTTCATCGGTCTCCCTCTCAAGCCCGCCTCTCAGATGGCACGACAGGCTGATGGTGTCACTCCTCTAGAGGTAGTTGGTGAAGTGCATTGCACCCTGACAAGAGGCGGCTTCCAATTCCAATTAGACGCTCTTGTAGTGAAGCAGCTTGACGTTGACATTCTTGCCGGAAACCCCTTCTTAGTTGCAAATGATATTGCAACCCGCCCCGCCAAACGACAAGTGGTTATCCGTGGGTCGGAAATAGTGTACTACGGCCCCCAGCCCAGCTCCAAAGCCACTATCCGTCGAGCTCAAGCCACTACTCTTCTGCGCGCCCCCCCTAAACAAACTGTTGTGCTTCCTGGTGATTTCCTGGAGCTTGAGCTCCCGCATGACATCAGCGCCGATGACTACTGGGCTCTGGAACCCAGACTGGATGCTACCGTTAACCTTACCAAAGACCCCCACACCGCTTGGCCCCCTCCTCAGGAAATCATGTCTGTCGACCATCGCATCCGTATTGTTAACGATTCAACTGCCCCCATTAAACTTCGACGAAATGAGCACTTATGCCAAGTCCACCCCATTGATTATGTTGACTCTTCTCCTGGCCAATCTGGCAAAGACATTGCTGACAATCTTGAACCACACCCCCGTTCCTCTATCCGTAGTCTTGGAACCGTTGTGCCTCCCTGCCATTCCACATCAATCTCTGTTGACCCAGATAATTGCTTGTCCCCTGATATGCGTCACAAATTTACCTCCCTCCACAGTGACTTTGACAAAGTGTTTGATCCAGCCATTCAGAAATACAATGGTGCTAGTGGTAAAATTGAGGCAGTTGTTAACATGGGGCCTACCCTTCCACCACAACGGAAAGGTCGCTTACCCCACTACAACCGTGCTGGCCTAATTGAGCTGCAGCAGAAATTTGATGAACTTGAAGCCTTAGGTGTCTTTGCCAAGCCTGAGCAGGTCAATTGTACAGTGGAGTACTTGAACTTGTCATTTCTCGTCAAGAAACCGAATGGTGGAAGTAGACTAGTAACGTCATTCGGAGATGTGGCCCGTTACAGTAAACCTCAATCATCTCTGATGCCACATGTTGACAGTGTATTGAGGGACATTGCACATTGGAAGCACATTATTGTTTCCGACCTCAAACAATCCTTCTACCAAATTCCCCTTGCTCACTCCTCTATGAAGTTTTGTGGTGTGTCAACCCCGTTCAAGGGCATACGCGTTTACACGCGATCAGCCATGGGAATGCCCGGATCTGAGACCTGTCTAGAAGAGCTTATGAGCCGAGTCTTGGGGGAATTTATTCAAGAAGGATGGGTTGCCAAAATTGCGGATGATCTGTATGTGGGAGGTGACACCCCGGATGAACTCCTTCACCACTGGTCCAAAGTTTTGTCGGCACTCCAAAAGAATAACCTCGCATTGAACGCCGGCAAAACAATTGTATGCCCCAAGTCTACTGTTGTCTTAGGATGGATCTGGTCAAGTGGTACCCTTCAAGCCAGCTCGCACAGGTTATCTGCCCTTGCAAATGTTGGCCCTCCTCCTAGTGTTCAAACTTTACGTTCCTTTATTGGCGCTTACAAAGTGTTATCCCGTGTACTCCCAGGCTATGCTGACTTACTACACCCACTGGACCTTGCCTGTGCTGGAAGAGCCTCCTAGGACAAGATTGACTGGACTGATGACTTGCTGTCATCTTTTGCCAAAGCTAAGGCTAATCTTGCTAATGCACGTTCTATCACAATGCCCCAACCCGACGATCATCTTTGGATCGTAACTGATGCATCTGTTAAACAGTGTGGACTCGCAGCTACCATGTATGTTCTTCGCAGTGACAAACTTCATTTGGCTGGCTTCTTTAATGCTAAATTGCGTAACCACCAAGTCACCTGGTTGCCGTGCAAGGTTGAAGCACTCTGTATTGGCAGTGCCGTCAAACATTTTGCCCCTTACATTACTCAGTCTAACCACCAGGCCCAAGTTTTAACTGACAGCCGACCCTGTGTTCAAGCGTACGAAAAACTTATGAGAGGTGAATTCTCAACCAGCGCTAGAGTCACCACTTTCTTGTCTGTCATCAGCCGCTATAATGTTCATGTTCGGCATATCGCAGGAGTTGCCAATCTGCCTTCGGACTACACAAGCAGAAATCCCATTCCGTGTCTTGACAGCCACTGTCAGGTTTGCAGTTTTGTTGACGAATTGCAAGACTCTGTTATCCGCAGGCATGCTGTATCGGTCACCGATGTCCTTGAAGGCGCTGTACGGATGCCTTTCACCAACCGTACGAGTTGGCAAGCCACCCAACTTGAATGCAATGACTTACGCAGAGCTCATTCCCACCTCTCTCAGGGTACTCGACCCAACAAGAAGGTCACTAATATCCCAGATGTTCGACGCTATCTACAAGATATCATCATTGCATCGGATGGGTTGCTTGTTGTTCCTGACCGACAACCATTCCAGCCTGCACGGGAACGGATTGTTGTGCCCCGAGCCGTCCTCAGTGGTCTACTCACTGCCGTACACTTTCGCTTCCACCACCCCAGTGCCCATCAAATGAAGAAACTTATCTCCCGTTACTTTTATGCACTGGATTTGGATAAATCCATCGCAAGTGTGTGCTCTTCTTGCCACCACTGTGCCTCGCTACGCAATGTGCCTACACACCTCCACCCCCAGTCATCATGCCCTCCCCCTGATCGCGTAGGCACCTCCTTCTGCCTGGACGTCATGAAACGTAACAAGCAGTTAGTCGTTGTTCTTCATGAAACTGTGTCCTCGTTTACTTTGACCGCATTTATGCCTGACGAAAAGCGAGACACGCTGAGGAACACTATTCTCACACTCTGTGCCAGTCTTCGATGTCTCGGTGACCATGACATCCACGTTCGTGTGGACCCTGCCCCCGGTTTGGCCCCTCTTGCCCAGGATGCCGTACTGCTTCGACATGGTATTCAAGTTATCGTCGGCCAGGCTAAGAATGTTAACAAGAACCCAGTGGCAGAACGTTGCATTCAGGAGCTTGGCATGGAATGTCTGAAGCTCTGCCCTGATGGTGGTCCCTTAACACCTGTGTCCCTCGCTCTTGCCACTGCCAACATGAATGCCAGAATTCGGGACTGTGGGTTGTCCTCTCGTGAAATTTGGACTCAGCGTGACCAAATTTCCGGTGAACAATTGCCCCTTGATGATCGCCAAATTATTCTTAGACAGCACCTTGCTCGTTCCATGAGTCACGGCCCCAGTGCCCGTGCTGAGGCACACGGTCGCAGCCCTCGCCCCCCCTCCAATATCACCATCGGCGACCTCGTTTACATTGCTAGTGATCGGGACAAGACAAAATCAAGAGATCGTTACCTTTCGCAAATTCACCCAATCCCAATTCCGTGCAAAGTCATATGATGTCCCTCTGTGTGAATGTTACCCTGTATCCCCAACCACCTTTGATATCTCCCCTGGTGAGCCAATCCGTGGCCTTGACTATGATGACGACACTCCTGGCATTTTCGACTCTATTGCTGTTCCCCTGTCCACAGACCCTGTGCTTCCCCCGGGTCCTCCCGCTTTACCTGTCCCTCCTCATCCCCCACCTCAAATCGTAACAGTCGATCAACCTCCACCACAAATCATAACCGGTGATCAACCCTTATCAGTGCCCTCTGATGTGTCTGTGCCCAGTGGTGTGTCTGTACCGAGTGATTTGTCTGTGCCTGTCGATTTTTCTGTTCCCAGCAATGCGACTCGTTCGTCAAAACGGCAGAGTCATCAACCTGACTGGATGCGCTCCGGAGATTGGGACTTGTCCTAAATTTTCCTAACAATATCACATGACTTTCTGCATATATTTTGAGTTGTCATTCGTATGCTATCTGTTATTACAATATATATTCATAAATGTTCCATATATATTTCTCTGTCTAAAATTGTTTCTTTTTAATGTTATAAATTAGTAACTCATAATTTCATCCTATACTCTGTCTTACTTTGTTTGTACTACCCCTGTACACATAAAAATGTATTCTTATTTTTAAACTGTCAGTTTTACTGTACTAGTAGACGGTTAGTGGATAGATTTACAACTATTCCTACTATTTGTAGTAAGGTTTATTCTACTTGTACTTTTTCTTATAAAAACGTGTATGTTATTAGTATTATCCTAGTTATATAAGACGTTTTCATAATAAATTTTTATTTACATTTCTATTCCATGAGGTAACTTTCAAGTTAGTACTATATATGTTTAGTAAAGTTTTTTCACTTATACTTGTATAATGTATAAACTTATTTTTGTATTTCTACTATAGTTATATTACCCTTTCAAATAGGAAGGAAGATAAGAGGGTGACCACGCCACCTAGTGTTATTTTTAAGTACAACAGCGCTCTCTGCGCCCCCTGTTGTTAATTGCTGTTATCGTCCTCACCACATGTTTGCTTCTCAATACAAGTTCACCTGAGACAATCTGTGTTTTTTTCTGTCGCTGTACATGTGTGTCACTTAATCTTCGTCATGTATATATTTACAGGGTTTTGGTGAGATGCTATGCAATTTTTAGTTGATTATTTAATATACTTCAATTGTTAAATTTATGCATGCTTCTATGGGTTCCTAGGGGGGAGGGGGTGCACCCACATACTGGCTCAGCAAGAAGTTAGTCACACGGACTAACATTCAGCTATATTTCAGGTCTCTATGACCAATAGTTAACGAGATAGAACGCATCCTTAAACCAGAAATTTACAAACACAAAAGAAAATACTCTTTTCATCAATAGTTTGGATTCTGAAAAGTAAATATGATCTCCACTACTCCCTCCTAGCCCTGGACCCCTGGTTTTCAGAGGTGGGCCTGGTGGCCCCACCTCTGTTTGTTTTTCCCCTCATCGTCAAAATGGTCATTTTGAATTTGGAGGATCAAACTTTGGTGAAGTTTTTAGGTTTTTTGGGGCCAATTTAACAATTACAAATTGTCGGCTTTGGCCTTTTATCTCATTCAGCATTACATGTGGGTACTCACGATTTTGTCCTTGCTTGTTAACTTCACAATTCTTGCAAATGTCCTTGTTTTCCGTAAATAGGACTCCGGAGATGCGCCAAAATGTTTATATTTCGCGCATTCACGCATGCGCAATAGCGTCATTAGCGTAGTTTTAAACAGAGGGAATACTTTTGAGTGGGTTGCTTCACATTTCCTACTTGCTTTGCAAACAAGAGTTAAATTGCAATTCTGGAGGTTCTGAAGCTTTGTTCACCTTCAGTTTCCTTAATTGCCATTGAGAAATAGGTAGTACATGGGGTGAATCAGGCAGGTGTCACAGCTGATTGCACTTTAAAATGTAGCTTTGATTAGCTCGATTAGCCATAGGGCTATACATATATCTATACCTTCACAAGCCATTAACATGTAATTCTGTCTGGTTAAGGGATTCAAATCAATTGATATAAATTAAAAATCTTTCTCTTCTATTATTATTTTATACATCTATTATTTATTGGTTTGTTAATTTGTGTGTAATTCAATTGAATTGTCAGCTGAATTGTGAACCATGCAGGCAGTTTGTAAGTGACTCTTGAAGTGCAATCAAGTCATTCAGCCTGATCAGTGCTGATGGCACTTTGAAATGGCTTGCAATCTTTGATCTGGGTCCTTGATTAAAGGCAAGTTCAGACAGACTGAGGAGTCCACAACCTCTGCCGTTAAACAATTTATTTTGATGGCAACTTCTTCAATATAGGTGTGAGACCAGACAAGCTTATTTTTTTTCATAATATTGCTCTTCAAAAATTCTTTCTGTCCAAATTGCCTGTTCTCAACTATTTAAATAATATTTAGGATCTATCTTTGCTGTCTATCTTGCTATCTATATATCTGTCCATCTTCCTTTCTATTTATCTTTCTATGTCTCGGGTTGCTTGTACATTTTTTTGGAAAATACAATGGCTTTAGTTGCATGTATCACAAACTGTGGTTTGGATTTGTCAAATATGGAGTGCATTGTCAATTGTCAAAGAAACTAAAATGCTGATCGTTCACCGTCAGCTTGTGATTTTCATCAATATTAATCTTGTGAAGTCCAATAGTTTTCAAGAGACAGTTTTTGTTTGGCTTTATTTTTTGGTCGTTCCAGCAGCTGTCAAAAGGAGTGGAATGCAATGCTCATTCAAAATAGCTTGTGGCATTTTTACACGTTTCTTGGCATTACAATACTTTGCATTGCATAGTTCTGCATTGCATTGCATAGCTCTGCATAACCAGTTGCGCATCCACCACGTTTTGTGCTTATGTGTCCAAACGCAGCCGACTATGTGCTCAATTGGAAAGGTGTTTAATTAATAAGTGCCATCCAAGTTGAAGGCCCACCTCCTTTCATTCCGCTTCGCAGTGTGAGTTCTAGTTTTCTTGGGTTTTCAGACAATGTCAGACACAAAGTCTTCTCACAGAATGTGTGTCCGTTTCATTTTCATTAAGAAACAAATCCGGTGTGATGCTAATGACCCAATATTGGAGACATTGACGCAACAACCTCCTGCTCTTATACAGAATATTATTTCACTCGCGACAAACTTTTTTATCGGAATTTTAACATTACGGTACCCTAGCTACAGGTGGAAACAAACTTCTTTTTTTTGTTTCCATGTGCTCAACAAACTTTTTTTTTCAGTGTGTAGTGGGAAACAATCTTTTTTTTTCACCAAATATCCATAACCCCCCCCCCCCCCAAGATCATCTGGTCGGCCCCTAAAACCTGACTGCATGGGTACATTCGATTGGGTCTACTCCAACTACTCCGGAAGTGACGTTTCTACTCCGGGGCTGGTGTAAATGCTTGATACGAAGGCTCGGGACGGCGGGACAGCAATAAATTGATGAATATGACCACAGTTAAGCAACCACCGCTGCCACATAAATGGCAGACCACATTTTAGAAAGTCCCGCTCATTTGCAAGCCAGTTTTCTGCATAACTGACGGCTAGCTCTGGGCTAAATGTGGTTTTTCAAGAGACATTAAATTTGATCGGACATACTTTTTTGTTTTTCACAATATCTTCAAAATGGATAGACTAGATTGAACTGTTCAGAATGAAATATAACAAAACTGGGTTGCGTTACAAGTGTTTTGAAAGCTCCCATTACACAGATATTTCAATCATATTTGGTATTCCATAGCTTCAATTTTAATAGTGTAACATGACAATTATATAGATCTATTTAACAAGAGGTTGGCACTCTGTAGAGTGCAAAGAGAAGGGGGGTGACTCATGTCTTTCCATAATTTGCTGCATAAGTAGTACATTGGAGCCTATTCAGTGTTAACGGTGATGTGAGTCATTGAATGAGGCTCTGGGTCCTTCTGGTCAGGCTTGAATGACAGACATTCTAGGAAACCGTTCCATGTGCGATTTGACATTACCAAAACGGCGATTTTGCTTAACCAAATTAAACGCCGATTACCTATGTCAAAAATGCTATTTCTTAACACTAATGCTTCACAAATAAAATATATAGCCTATAATCACAAAAACAAAAGTTGTTCAGTTATCATTATTTTGTTCTATAATCGTCTCTGTTAGCCAACTTGATAGAAAATCAAATAATCCAGTGAGAAACAAAATGGCTAGCAGGTATTGGTAGAAATCTTGAGCTATAATATATTGTAAAAATGTATTTTATATTTTCATTAAAAACTACCCAGCACAAAAAGGAGTACATTTGAAGCTCAAATTATTTAAATTATGCTTCCCTTGTATAAAGTATAGGCAATTTAGCAGTACAATCCGAATGCATTTGGCATTTTACAAATATATTGCAACACAACAGACTCTTAATTATGCTTAAATCATCTTTATTACACGGAACGCATAGAAGCATGGATACATGGGAGTATATAGGCAGTAATTTAAGCAATATTACTTTAAATTTAGGTACGACGCAACAAAGACGACAGAGGGCGCCGTAAGCTTACGGCGCCTAGTGGAGTCTGTTGTAGTTGAAAAACTATTTTACAAATATATTGCAACACAACAGACTCTTAATTATGCTTACTAGAGAGAGAATAAACGAAGCTAATGAATAGATATATATATATAGGTAATCAGATAAGTGACTAAAAGTAGCAACATGAACATTATATATGTCTAACACTAGAAATGGTAGAAAAGAAAACACTAGACTAGAAAAAAGCAGGAAACAGTAAACACCTCGCAGGGTGCGGCAAACTCGAAGGCATATAAGGAGATATACATAGACAAGGTACGACAAACTTTGACAACATTTGGAACGTTATACAGACAACAAATCTTTTACATAATGCAAAGGAACATTGGTGTGCACATAATGTTTATCAAAGGTGTCTTTTGAGCGCCAACGGCCAATGTGTCTGGCCACGTCAGGGTGAATTCCACAATTTATGGCCTGGGTAGCACCAGTAGGGCGAAATGACTTAGGCAAGTACCCTTGATTAGAAAGGCCAGCTAATGAAATAGCTTCAGAGAGCACCGTAGAAACTGTAGTGGAATCAATCAGACGGAAAGGTTTCTGCAACGTGAGAAACACCGGGCTGGGACGGAACAGCGTTGGACTGAAGTGGCCTGAATATAAGCCCGTAAACATAATATTGGATCGAATTTGACCAGGGGTCCAGGTAAAGGGGAAACAGTAACTGAGAATCCGTCTCGATCATAGTCATTTTTGATTCCATGAAAGGCAACACGTAAACTGCCATCCGCCATGAAGTCTAAGTTGGCGGTGGAAAAAACCATGTCACGAAGTGTGTTGGTTTGTTTGTCCCGAACCTGGGAGCGAGGGGCAATGTCAGATGGACGAAGCATAAATACTAAAGCCATAAGGCATATTGCCTTCAACCGTAACTGTTTAACAGTAAGTAAGTCATTTGTGGGCCAGGAGTCAAAAAGATCGATGAAAGGTTGAATGGGCATTATGGGGGTTTTGGACATGGGCAGCAAAGTGTCACATTTAACGATCCCTTCGGCAAGATGACGCACTTCCGAAGTGATAGGATTATGGTCCAAAGCAGAATAGAAAGCATTCAGCGCAGACAATGCACCAAAAACTTGAGATTTTGGTCTGGAAGATTGTGATGCAAGAAAGTTTAAGAACTCCGCAAGCATGGACGGGGGCGCAGTAAATACAGATGAATGGGAGGTAACACAAAACTGGTAAAATTTTGAAATGACGCTGTTGTATTGTTTTTTCGTTGATGGAGCCCAGTGACATAAAAATTTTTCAATGGCTGTTTCCGACCAGTTTAGGCATCGGAGTTTATTGCGCCATTGACCCTCCAGGCATAAATTTGCCACCTGTTTTTCCGGGGCTCGATCCCTGGTTGTTGGGTAAGTGTAAGGCAGGCGTTGCGAATTCGAAGGGGAGTGTCCGTGACTATTTCTTGAAGATTGGGCCACCAAGGTTGACTTGGCCACCATGGGGCGATTATAGTAGCCTGTGCGCCAGTGCGAATAATAAGGTCTATAACCTTGCTGAGTAACCTGAACGGGGGGTTCACAAAATTGTTTTCGGAGGACCAATCTGTCTGTGACAAAGCGGCGACACCGGAAGTCAGGGGGTCTACGAACCGGCTGTTGTATCTCGGCAAGAGGGTCGTGGTTATGGAAGCGAACCGGTCGACAGTGTGTGGACCCCACATAGCCTCGATCTGTTGGAACACGCCGGGATGGAGTTGCCACTCGTGTTGGGGATTGAGACGACTGAGGTGGTCGGCATGACAGTTGAGATGACCTCCTATGTGGTGGATATCGATTTGGACGTTCAGTCTCAACGCGCAGTCCCAAAGGGACTCGGCAAGTTCTGATAACTTCGTAATGGGGCCGCCCATATTCCTTACGTAAAATATGGCAGTAATACTGTCGCACATGATGCGAATCCTTTTGTTCCTGATATAGTCTCGAAAACATAATAAGGCATATAAAATGGTAAGAAGTTCCTTGAAATTAATATGTTCTTTAGCTATGTCTGGTGGCCAAACACCGCTTGCTTCTTGGCCTTCAAGTACAGCACCCCAGCCGGAACCAGATGAGTCAGTCCAAAGCTGGTAATCCACAGGATTAGATGTGAGTGGAGCGCCATTCCACCCACTAAGTCCATGGAGCCACCATTCTAAGTCCTCCTTGGCAGGAGCTGACAATTGTAAAGTATCTGACCAAGATCGCTTTGTGCGGAGGAGAGCATACAAATTTCTTAATTTCAGCTTTCCAGGTAAAATTGCTTTGGACATGGATACAGCAATCCCACAAACTTTTGCCAAAGCACGAGCAGGTATACAATCATGTTTAATGTAACGAGTGATGTCTTTTTTTAACATGCGTAATTTATCAACAGGAATAGATATCCAAGGTTTTTCCTCTGGTCCGCATGAATCAATCACATAGCCCAAATATGCACAAGTTGTGGAGAAGTCTAAAGCACTTTTTTCAAAGTTAATTGTTAATCCAAGATCATCAAAGGTATGCAAAATGAAATCCAAATGATCAGGAGCCGAGGATGGGCGAGTCATTAGAATTAGGTCATCCACATACATAACCACTCTGATATTGTTGGCACGTATGAATTTAACTACCTCCCTGAGAAGTTTGTGGAAGTAGTATGGAGACCCGTTCCATCCAAAGGGGCAAACACACCACTGATAAAATACACCATCAAAGGCAAAACCGAAATATTTCCTGTGTTCGGGTTTTAAGGGAACATGATAAAAACCATCTTTTAAGTCCACAGTCATTAAATAATCACCGGGCTCAATGCATTGGGATACGGCTTGGATGCCCTCGTATTGAAATTTTGGCGCTAATGAGAAACCGTTCAAGTGATATAAATTGATGCAAAGGCGGATTTTCCCATTTTTCTTGGGTACACACTTTAAGGGGGAAATCCAGTAAGGTTGGGAACAAACTACAATAAATCCACGGTCTTTTAACCTTGATATTTCTGAACTGAGGAAGTTGTAATGTTCTTTATTGAATATCGGATTTTGAAGGAAAAAATGTGGTGGGTCTTTATTGTCTTTAAAGCAGAAAGGAACACCTTCAGACAACCACCGCAATGCTGTGGTAGAAGCATCTATTTGTTCCCAAGCATCAACATTCATTGCTGGGGATCCTGTGATGTTTGGGAGTTGGAGGTATCTCTTCTTGGCGGAATTCTTGTGTTACGCCACGAGCCTCGGAATGGCCTGGAGCCGGAGTAATTGGAGCCAGAGTAATTAGAGTTGTAATTGCCTCTTCCACGTCCTGGATACGGCGGACGGGGCGATGGCTGTGTAGCAGCACTTAAAGACACCGCAGCTGTCAGAGCATCCAAAGCCTCAGGGGGAAAGGCTGAAGTATTTTTCCGAAAATGTCTGTAAATACCCCCAACGTTGTCGCCTAGCGAACTGTTTACTAACACAAGCGCCCTTTCTTCCTGGAGGTAGCGCAGTTGAGATTCCATCACTAGGAATAGGTCATTTAAAACCTCCTCTTGGAGAATCTGGTTTGGTTGGAGAGTCAGAAGAATTTTAAAAGCAGTTTCAGCATAGGTAGCACATTTTGTGATAATGTTACACTTCGTCTGCTCTCCGCGTTTAATACCCTGTTTAGAATCGTCAATTTTTAGGTCAGCCGGTAGTCTTACTCGTTGATAAGTGTCTTTAATGGACCTAAACTCGTCCTGTATACACACAGCACTTACAGACCGCGCTGTGGGATCATTGGGTTGACCTCGTGCACCACGTGCTGCATTATCGCCCAGCGATGATTCGTCGTTTTTTGGCAAATTCAGACTCAATAGTTGATTAACTTTCTTTTCTAAAGCAGCAAAACGGTCAGGAGTCACCTCTTGTTGATTTGTTTCTTCACCTCCTCCGTTGTTATCACCATTAAGATTGTTATTTTCTGGATTTTGATCCGTCATCTCGATCAATGTTGGTGTAGCGTTCCACGCAACAAAGACGACAGAGGGCGCCGTAAGCTTACGGCGCCTAGTGGAGTCTGTTGTAGTTGAAAAACTAATTTTAATAATTTGAGCGCTTCAAATGTACTTTGCTCTTGGTCTAATTACATGTATACAGGGGTGCCGGAAGGATCGCGGACGGCAGAGGCGGTCAGACGAGCAAAGGGCAAATCATATTCGCGCCAATTTCGCGTGACAAAATTTAAATAGAGTGTCAATTATAATTTTGAATATAAAATTACTAATTTGTGCCTAAAATTACTAAAATAAGGCATAATAATGTTTTATTATTAAGATCAAAAGGGCACACCTTGCCCCCCTGCCCCCCTTGGACAAGGGCGGGAGGGGCAATTGTCCCCCCTGCCCAGGCTACCCCCCCCCCTGTTCCGGAACCCCTGCATGTATACATGTGCAGACCAGAGTGCGGAGCTATAGACCCCGAAGTCGACTACATAAAGTCGACTAGTGAAGTCATAATAGTTAGCTTTGAGGCTCTGAATGGGGTTTTGTCTCCCCCTGTCTCTTGGCCATTTTACTTTTGAATTCCCTGTCTCTTTTCAAGTTTACTAATGATGCTTTTGAATTCCCTGTCCCTCAGCGCTGAATTGAGATTTATGTCCCCCTGTCCCTTGGTCATTTTACTTTTGAATTTCCTGTCCCTTGATAGCTCTTGATCATTTTACTTTTGAGTTCCCTGTCCAGGGGCGTATCTAGAAATGGCCTGGGGGGCATTACATGGGGTGAATACGGGGCGCTCCGCGACTTTTCTCATCTATTCCATGTTAATTTTTGGCCTGAGGGCCCCCCTAAATATGCCAATGTCCCTGTCCCCCCATATTCCCCCATCCAGAGCCTCAGCTTTCCAAGCAGCAAGTTATTGTTCAGTCCAGTCAAGTCAGAGTTGAGTCAGCTAAAGTCAAGTTATTGTTGCATAACTATTTTCAACTCCCAGAAATGGTTTAGGTACCATTCTAGACAGCATAAAGAGCACAAGATACATTCCACACTATTTAAAGACTCTGCAATATAAAACTCAACAAAAATGGACGCATTTGCAACCTACATGAATTGATTTCTGAGTGAAAAAATTCTGAAATTTCCGAAGTTATAATGTATTGTGGAAGATTGTTTCAGAGAAGGGAAATTGCATTAAGTCAGCTGAAGTTAGTGAAAGTCAAGTGAAGTCTGTCTGAGAGTAGCTGAGTCGACTAGTCAGTTGAACTTCTTTCAAGCAAGTCAGGGTTTCAAATCTGACTGACTTTGGGGTCTATGTAGACCAGAGTACAGACCAGAGTGCAGAATAAAGTGCAGAATAAAGTGTAGAATAAAGTGCAGAATTAAGTGTAGAATAAAGTGTAGAATAAAGTGTAGAAGAAAGTGTAGTGTCAAAATTATAATTGACACTCTATTTAAATTTTGTCACGCGAAATTGGCGCGAATATGATTTGCCCTTTGCTCGTCTGACCGCCTCTGCCGTCCGCGATCCTTCCGGCACCCCTGTATACATGTAATTAGACCAAGAGCAAAGTACATTTGAAGCGCTCAAATTATTAAAATTGCCAAATGCATTCGGATTGTACTGCTAAATTGCCTATACTTTATACAAGGGAAGCATAATTTAAATAATTTGAGCTTCAAATGTACTCCTTTTTGTGCTGGGTAGTTTTTAATGAAAATATAAAATACATTTTTACAATATATTATAGCTCAAGATTTCTACCAATACCTGCTAGCCATTTTGTTTCTCACTGGATTATTTGATTTTCTATCAAGTTGGCTAACAGAGACGATTATAGAACAAAATAATGATAACTGAACAACTTTTGTTTTTGTGATTATAGGTATATATATATATATATATATGGGCTTTTAGCAGGGTGAGTCCGACGCTCTGGAATAACCTTCCTGAGCACATAAAACAACTAGATACAATAGAATCTTTTAAGAGAAAGTTGAAAACTCATCTCTTCAAGAAATACTATTAACAAACAAGACTGAAGCGCCGATGAGCAAGATACTTGGAATTGGCGCTATATAAATTATTATTATTATTATATTATTATTATATATGTGATTATATGTGATTATATGTGATTATAGGCTATATATTTTATTTGTGAAGCATTAGTGTTAAGAAATAGCATTTTTGACATAGGTAATCGGCGTTTAATTTGGTTAAGCAAAATCGCCGTTTTGGTAATGTCAAATCGCACATGGAACGGTTTCCTAGAATGTCTGTCATTCAAGCCTGACCAGAAGGACCCAGAGCCTCATTCAATGACTCACATCACCGTTAACACTGAATAGGCTCCAATGTACTACTTATGCAGCAAATTATGGAAAGACATGAGTCACCCCCCTTCTCTTTGCACTCTACAGAGTGCCAACCTCTTCTTAAATAGATCTATATAATTGTCATGTTTCACTATTAAAATTGAAGCTATGGAATACCAAATATGATTGAAATATCTGTGTAATGGGAGCTTTCAAAACACTTGTAACGCAACCCAGTTGTGTTATATTTCATTCTGAACAGTTCAATCTAGTCTATCCATTTTGAAGATATTGTGAAAAACAAAAAAGTATGTCCGATCAAATTTAATGTTTCTTGAAAAACCATGCACATTTAGCCCAGAGCTAGCCGTCAGTTATGCAGAAAACTGGCTTGCAAATGAGCGGGACTTTCTAAAATGTGGTCTGCCATTTGTGTGGCAGCGGTGGTTGCTTAACTGTGGTCATATCCATCAATTTATTGCTGTCCCGCCGTCCCGAGCCTTCGTATCAAGCATTTACACCAGCCCCGGAGTAGAAACGTCACTTCCGGAGTAGTTGGAGTAGACCCAATCGAATGTACCCTTAGTGTATTCAGCAAAGCGGAGCGAACTGGCGAACTGGCGAGGCGAACTGGCGAATTGGCGAAGCGAACTGGCCAACTGGCAACCTGGCTTAACCAAATATATATATGAGACTTGCATTAGAAAAACAACTGTAGCTCGCTCAATTCTACCTTAATGTCTACATTTCTATACTAATGTATGATAATTCAAGAGCAAAACAATTGTACTCAACAATGTTGAAATATAATAGTGAAGATAAATCTGATTTACTATGTAGAGTAAAATCTATCTGTAAAGGAAAAAGTATCTCTCTATGTAGGCTACTGTTAAATGATACTCCTGTTAGACTCGTCTCTGCCAACCAGGCTGATGGATTAGTAGACAGCGTAAAACAGTGTCTATTGAACTACAATAACTATAATAAGGAACTAGTCCAGTTGCTGTTACGCCCTGCATTTTAACTTCTGTCTTACATATTTTAGAGCTTGTGTTGGTTTTATTAATTTTGTTGATTCTATTGTTTTTATTGTAATTTGTATTATCTCTTATTGAGGCAAATAAAATATTTATTTATTTATTTATTTATTATAATTACTTTTTTTTAATTTGGCCTAAAACCAACATGAAAAACGTGCAGATATAGAAATAAAGCTTTCCATAGCACTGAAAATTGTCTAAGCTTTCTAAATTGGGGTCTGCCATTTCTGTGCGCCTGATAGTTTTGCCACAGTAATCATTTCCAACTTTTCAAGAGCTGTTCCGGAGGTATCAAGACACTTCGTAGACACGCCAACTAGTAGACAAACCAACTGGTAGACAACCAACTAGTAGACAACCAATCGTAGACACCAGGTACTACCAACTGGTAGACATCAAATTGGCAGGGATCGCCAAGTCGTAGACACAGACTTTTTCAGGGTTAGGGTTTTGGTCAGTATAATATTCCGGACGATCGTCTCGGGCGTTCCGTGTCGTTCCGGGCGCTCGTCCCGGCTTTTAGGTTCTCCCTTATTATTTGCGAGTTCACTCGCATTTGTGGGCAAACTGGGTTAAACTAGAATTTGTGTCGCAAGCGGAACACATGCGAGTTCACCATGCTTATGTTGTTTTGCTTTGATGTGTTGATTCTTGGGAAAATGATGTCGAATTTGGGGCCTAGATTTCCATACATGATCGGAGAAATATAACAGACGATAAACTTAGCAGTGGTATGACCAGGGGGGGCAGTGCCCGTTCCCCCCGAACTTCAGATACTGATGGTTGCAAAAAGTGGAAAAATGGAATAAACAACTTAATGAAGTAAAGAAGAAAGTACAAGAGGCTTACAACACAATTATGGCTATAGCAGGAAGCCCAGACCTTAAGGTGGCTCGCTACTCATGAAATTATGTTAACTGCACATATTTCCGCGCAGCCAGGCAGGCCCTATCTATCGTAACGTCACCACAGCAGCTCAGCTCTGCTGAGACATTTTCAGCATCATTTTAAATTCTGCAAATTTTATGCGGCGGCCGCTTCGTTTGCCATTTGCGCCACTTCTGTTGGGGTTAGAGACTTCTCGTTTAAAGCATAAGATGCGCAATGAAGATGACTATAAC
The DNA here is from genome assembly GCA_026936325.1 of Platynereis dumerilii. Classification (NCBI taxonomy): domain Eukaryota; kingdom Metazoa; phylum Annelida; class Polychaeta; order Phyllodocida; family Nereididae; genus Platynereis; species Platynereis dumerilii. The sequence continues at coordinate 188,116 of JAPTHN010000253.1, read as the reverse complement.
CTGCCAGACTTTCAGCTCTCTACTTTTAATAGAAAATTTTTGTATGTGATTTTCGTCAAGCATGTCTAATTTCTTAAAAATGACTCTGTGACATAAATACATTTTTGTAGCAATATCCAGGCCCGTTCGGCCATATGTCAGTACCATTATATTGTTCCTCACTTTATTTGGAAGCAAATGACAAAGAAACAAAGAATTCTATCTCGTCTTTTTTTTTTTGCGCTATGGTTCATAAAAAATATTTAATTTTCAAAATTGAAACTTTTGTTCCGAACCCCTAGAAAAGTTCTTTAAACTAAATATATTTCTATGGAATTTGGGTCAGCTTTTCCATCAACCTTTCCTCTTTAATTCCATGCTTCATTTAATAACATTGGATGAATGGCCACTGAATGGCAGAGAAAACTTCTGTCATCTTGGTGATGATTCTGTTAAAACAAGGTTTAATAATCAGCTTGGCTGTGGTAATTGAGGCCGGAACCGCACTCTGGCCGGTCTGATGTCATTGAACTTAAATACACAACTATGACTCTGATTTAACCTTTAAAACAATAATTTATTTAATTACATAACATTTGTAAATGATTTCCTTAATTACATAACATTTGTAAATGATTTCCTTAATTACATAACAAGTGTAAAATCTGCGAGTTGTTATGACATTCTGCAGTTGTTTCTATTGATCACATATCTGAACCCAGGAGCTGTGGCTCAGACTCCTTCATTAAACATAGTTAAAACATCACAATATCTTATCTGAGAAAACAAGCTCTCAATTATTCCTTCTCTTCTAACAATTCACTCAGTTCACACAAACAATTATGAATTTAGAATTTGGATCAAATTGGTGCTAAAGTACAGGCCAATTTGATCCCTTAAATTTTAGTTCCCAAAGCAAAACCGCGATGATGACTGCCTAACTGATGGAGTATAAATCATGATACTTATCTGATGTTACGATATAGACAGAGCTCAGGAACTGTTCCCTCTGCTGGATCTCTCAGTTCATCTCAGTTCATCTCTCTGCCAGCTGCTGATACACTCTGGCTAGCTATTGGATAACGGCTGCTAATAAGCAGAGCTAGGAGTTGAAGCCAGAGGCCCATAAGGGTTTTATTTCTGAGGCATCAGTTAATATAGCATGGCTATGCTGAGCTTAGACAACAGAGCAATTCTTCAGATCGCCTCTTTTTTGCTGCCCTCTGAGATATCCTTGAGACATGTACTGCTAGACATTTGGAGCATGCCCTTTTGATTTATAGCAGCACGTAGACGGCATGCTCGTCTTGAGTCCATTTCATATAATGCAAGAGTTTTTCTAAATAGTTAATTTATAAAAATGAAGTAATGTGACAGCACTTGTCACAACCCCCCCTGTTTTAAAATAACTCTTGCATTAATGACTCTTCAAGTTCCATCCTCTATCTCCCCCTTGGTTTAACCTATCTCTAAACCCTTTTTCCTCAAATAAACAGTCCATCGCAATCTCTGAATCAGGGAACCAAACATCAATAAACCTTCAAGAAATTCAAGTAAGCAAATTCAAACAACCATCAATCCAAACACAGATCAATAAATCAAAATTTAATTAAATTACTAAGGTGATATATATTAATTATATGAATATTGAAATTTTAAATTAAAGTCTTGTTCAACAATCATCAACGAAGTCCACCGAGCAATGGAGGCGCAATTCTAGAGTTCGAGCAAATAAACCTTCTATTAACACACACACGAATCTTCTTGTTATTGTCCAAGCGATCACATATTCAAGGCTGAAGTCGACCTTCAACGAGAGTTCACAAGAAGAACGAACTTTCAAGTAAAACGATTCCATAAGACCAGATTCAATGTCCGACTCGGTCTTGTAGAAGAAAGTATCTTTCGCGAGCTTGCTCGTGCGATTCCAGTTCTCGGTTCACTTCAATTGATGATCAATTAAGACTTCCAAGGCAAGCCTTAATTCGGTGAGGCAACAAGCTGAGCGTAACGAGTGGAGGATGAGCTGAACGAGAGAGAGCGAGAGGAAGACGAGAACCTGGCCTGCAATCAAAATAAAAGAAAATTGATTTTAGAATTAATCCCGAACTTCCATCAATCATTCAGTCCTCAACAACATCATTAGCCCAACTCATGAATATGAAGTTTTATAATTATTTATAAGAAAGTAACATAATTCACAACCCACTGCAATTCCCAAAATCACTCTAAGTAATGGAATTAACTAAATATAATTGAATAAGTATTCATAGTAATTATATAAGACACATGTTTAAAGAATGAGAGCATTACATAAATTGCTATCATAATCATACACTATCATCCGCAATGAAATACAATAAGAGGTTTCCCTGCGGATGACACTAAAATTTAACTTCACAAAGGCTGCTTAGTACAGCGCAATCTCTCATTTGGAACTTTACATTAAATTACCAAATTACCAAGATCATCTCCTAATTCACTCACCTCTAATCTGCAAACAACTTATACATGGATTAAGTAACCAATAAAATCAAGAACTCAAACAAGAGTTCAAACAAGACTTCAAACAAGAGTACAAGTTAGATTAAAACACAGCACAACACTTCACTCGATTCAAACCAAATAGTAATATTAAATGTAATATAATTAATGATTATTACAAGAAGGCAATTTAAATCCAGTACAATTATCTCAATTAAATATCTTAAGAAATCAATAAACTTTGCTTAAATAGACACAACTCAGATTAACCTTCAGCATTCACGTGCAGTTTTGTTATTAGTTTCATGCCAACATACTCTTAAATAGTTAAACTAATAACTCAAGCGGAATTAATAACCCTACAGAATAGTAGTCTCCACAATTCCCTTCCCACAAGCAACCCCACAATTCGGAGCTGTAGGTTGTACAATATCCATCTGTACATCGGATTGACAGTTATAACCAGGCAGCTCAAGATTTCCCAGACATCTTTGCCTAGCCTGCAATTCGTCAATCAAACTCTGATAAGGCCCTTTATTATCAATCAATCTTGGGCTATCAGTCAATTTATACAAGTAATTATTATCGCTGACCAAAATTCCAATTACACAATCTCCTTCCAGTAATTTCTGAACCTGATTTCTCTTCATCCTTCGTACTGGAATTAGAGCAGGTAAATCCAGTTCCAACTCTCCTACAAGTAATTTACAATCTCCTTGTTTCCATGAAACCCTTAAAATAGAATACAGGGTGTGATGATCCATCCTGATAAGACTAGATGTGACCTTTCCCTGAAAATGTAGCTGTTCAGCAGCAGCTCGAACATTCATAACTTCAAGTATAACCCTATCCTTTAAATCTGAAAGCTCTAGATAGATCCTAGCCCTGGGGTGTTCTTTCAGCTCAGGGTGTACCATATACAAGCTTGCTTGCTGGCAACAATAATTAAACATTCTCTTAATACAGTAGATTAATGCCATCATAATCAAGAACACAGTAAAGTTCATAGCTATCATTCTGATCATTGACTCAGAGCTAAGAACAACTTCCTGAGTCGAAGGAGTCGGGGAAGCTGTAGTTGACAAAGGATTTGCCCTTGCCAAATGTGGAGCTCCCATAAACATTAGAGATCTCAGAACTCCATTACTCCGAGCTTGTCTAAAACATAAAAATGTCGCCATAATAAATCCTATAAAGCCAAAAAGGGCTCCCACAGCAAATACTCCCTTTGTCCAGCCTCTGGGTGTAAACCATTTTGTAATATCACCATCAATTCCCAGAAGATCCCAATCTCTATCGAATTTCTCGCCCTTCTTTCTTAATTCTTCAGTTAATTCTCGTAGCCTCATAACGGCCGAAGTAGTATTATGTAACCTAAAGCTTCGTAATTTCTCTAAAGTGTCGGATTGGGGAGCCTCCCACTCTCGATACTCATCCATAACATCTAGGTTATTTAGAAAAGGTTGCATAGTTAAATTAGGAAATGCTTCCCTGGCAATCTCATTAGACACATATTGAATAATAAGCCTAGGTTGTTCATTGTCTGGACAATTTGTAATTCTACGACCAACATGACCGTTTACCGAGCTTATGCTGCAACGACAAAGAATGTCTTTGGATAATAAAGCAATAGGAGCTCCCTGCATCTCTCTAGGAGTCCTAGACTCGTCGCATTGCATCCTCCAAGGAGTCTGCAAGCCACTCAAGAGAAGATGAGCTCCAGCATCTATAACTTCTGCCTTAAACTTTACAGGAGCAAACATATACTCGACTTCACATAAGTCAAGAATAACTTCAGCGGATTTATTTAAATATAAAGCTGACATACAATTCACCCGATGATTATCCTTCTCTAAGAAATTCTGGTAACAATGATATGCGTTACCAATCTGTTCACAATCTTCCAGATCAAGGCTATTAACTTCAACAAAATTATACTCATTGGAAACAGCCAAATACTCACTCTCTAACTTAATTCGAGTATAATCATGATTAGACTCTGGCTTATTAAAACTACTATCAGTTATCAATGGTAGGCTGATGGAACGTGTTCTATAAAGCCAATATTGTGCACTATCTTTAGCTAAGATAGGCCAAGATAATTGGAGAACCAATCCATGATGATTTGCAATAAAACTGAACTTCGCTCCATAGAACTCACTAAAACTCTTAAAAAGTAATTTGTGAGTTGGGTGCCAATCCCTTAGCAATTGACTTGCTCTAATAATCAAGTCTTGCATATCAGTCGGTGCTAGAAGTCTATAACTGAGGTGTCCTCGATCAAACTGCTGGACTGCAGTCAAAACAGCCTCGACTTCTTTCAAAAGATGCTTGAATTGCTCTACCCTCTCATTGCTCAAACTTAAATACCTAGATCCAAGCAGACTCAAAACACGAATAGTTCGTGTTCTCTTCTGTAGAACATTCATTCGCTGATAAACCCCTCTTAAAGCAGATTGCATTTCAATGTTCGTTGAATTGAGTAACTCATATAACTCCTCTATGTTTCTAGTTGTGTTTTCAAACAACTTAGTTTTTAGTTCAACTATTTCGATTAAATCCTGCCTCATGGTTTGATGGGAATCTCTCAACAAGGACTGCCGCCCTGCCAAAAGTCTAATGGCTTTAACAAAAGCTTTGGCCCTGGTTTGGGTTAATGACGAATGCATAACACCACTAAAGGATGCAGTGGCCCATTGCCATATCTGAATCCTATCATGTTCAGATTCCCAGTAGTCAGTGTCTAAAATGTCCTCAATTATCGGTTCATCCGTGGGTTTTAACTCTGGTTGTTCAGATCTGCGAAGTCTAGTCCGACTACCAGGCAAAATTGGATCTTGGAAAATAGTTACCAATTCCTGGAACCTCTTAAGCACTTGCTCTCTCAACTCAACTGTTTGTCTATCTGCATATGTTAAAAGCGGCTGGTAGTCTTCGCAAATTCTTCGTAACATCTCCTCCTCTCCACTACAAATCTCTTTTAGAATCTCCTTCGATTGTTCAGGAATCTCAGGAAGTGCCAGATTTGGCCAATTCAATTTTACGTGTATCTTAAGATCTTCAAGGCCTATAATAAACCGTTTGTTCGCTGAGAAGGTGACACCATATGGGGCACTCACAAAACCCCTTGTCTCCTCGTTCCTAATCCTTCTAGAAAAGCTGTTCAAACTATCTCTCATATCTTCTGCAGGTAAGGCTATACCTTGTAGATCAAACAAATCTGCAGGAGGAGTCACCAACTGCTGCAAATCTACGTCTCTTTGCTGTCGATTTGGTATTAAATAATCTGGACAGATAGAGACCTCCAAATCACTTAATGATATGGAATCATTACAACTTCCCACAATTCGCACTCCTTCCTGGAAAGCCATGGAAAATGATTTCCAAGGACAGCTACATTCCAAATCATTACCTGTTAAATTAATAACCTGCAAGGATCGAGATACCCTCTCAGGAGTGTAAGGAATACCCAAGTCCAATACCTCAAGTGAGTTATAGCTAAGATTAATTGTTCTCATTTTGGGGTAGTACAGCAAATCTTCAGGAAGAATCATTAACTGATTATTACTCAAATCTATTTCAGTCAATTTAACTAAACCTGGGTTCAGATTCAAAGACTTGAACCGATTAAAAGTCAAATTAATAAATCTCAAGTTTAGAAAACCTTCCCAAAATGATGGTCTAATAGTCTTAATCTTGCAGTTAACTATTTCAATTTTATGCAGATTAGACTTTACAATAAGGTCATGCCTAGCCAATACTTCTTTCTCACCCAGGTCATTTAAAGTCAACTTCAAAAGATTCTCAGGGAACCGTCTTACTTTCCCAAAAAACGTGTAAGGTTTATTGATAATAAGTTCTCTTAAATTCATCAAGGGAGTGAAATCTGTTTCTTCCATTAACTCAATTCCTGATAATTCCAACACATTCAGCTTATCAAAGACCTTGCCTCCCAGAAAATCAGTCAAGTTAAGCTGAAAACGTTTTCCACGAATCCTAAGAATTCTCAAATTTGTATAAGGAAAATCCTGTATATTGGCATACATTCTAGCAAGACCCTGAACAGTTAGAACCTCAAGCGTGGAATGATTTGCAAGCTTGGGCCAATTGAATCTATATGCTCCTGGAGCATTTATCCTTAATTCAGTTAAATGTAGATTACCTAGCTGATAATCCTCCACTGCGCTTTCTAGTCTTAATCCCAGCCTTCTTAATTTAGGCAAATTCAGACTGGATATTGGTTTCTCAAATATTGAGTACTTTAGACCTTCTAGCTGTTCTATTTGAGTCTCCATCTCAACAGGTCTGTGAGTATTAAACTCAGCTCTCTGAAAACGAACTTTCTTCACTGCTGGAAATAATTCCAATAAATCCGCCAAGTCTATCTTAACCGTCCAAAATTTCAGTTCTAGCTCCTGTATTCCTGCTATAGACGCGAATGGCCTCAATTGTATCACGTCAGTATTCCAATTCTGAAAAATGATAGTTCTTATTCCTGTCATATTGACCATTCGACATACTTCATTGAAACCAGTCTTAGGTACACACTTAAATGCCCCTGGCTCAATCATTTGACAGTGAGTATTAAATACTCTTTGTGAGCATTCAGGTCTAACCTCTGCATTGTCCTGAAGACTGATGCATATCATGGAAAAAACTATGAGCCCCACATAATTAAAACATACAGCCATACTTCTATCTTGTCAGCTTGCAGCACAACAAGCAGAAAATAACTAATACAGCTAATATCCCAATCAAAATTGCTATTAACTTCCAATAAGAAATACCAAATAAGTGAAGAATCACCTTTAGCATGCCTTGTTCCCTTTTCTCCCTTCACTCTGTAATTTTAAAGTTTCTCAGTCAATTATACATTCTAAGTATATAATGAATTCATATGCTCAGCTATATAGATTATTAAATGCCTTACCTCTCTCAACATCAGCCTGTGGTAGTAAGTAGTCTCAGAATCTATTGTATAAATCGATTCTTTGCCCCTCTCTCCTGAGATTGAGTCGAGACTGAAGAACAACTCGCTCAAGCTCAACTATATACTAAGACTCAAGGACTCACGATCATTCTAAACCAATCAAGTGATTGCACTCAATATCCAAAATAACACATTATCGATCAATAATCACCCAAAGGTCAAGGATTCTCGGCTTATGAAATGTCAAACAATGTATAGTACATAGACTGAATACACAAATCACGCAGATGTGTATAGTACAAAGGATGTTAGCACAAGATGATTTAAGCAGTTCATCTTCGGGCGAGTACTAATACTAAAACAAATAAGTTAATCATTTTGATCTCATTCAGTACACCCACCAAGGTTGTCATAAACATTCAGACATTCATTGCGGAGCGTTCAATTAAATATATATTTAGAGTAGATGCAAGTCATTCATTAATATAAATATATTGTTTTTAGGAAACTCCAAATGATAACACGGGGATAGCGGGTTCAAAACCAGCTGAGACATCCCAACAGGCAGCACAATTCATGCCCATAGTGCATCCATTTAAATTCCCTCAGGCAAGAACTGATGCCTTTTGATTGATTTGGTCATATTTCGGCTACTCTTAATGTTTTAGGACTGGAACAAGAACTTTAATATTCTAATTAGTTGAAAATTGAAATTGAGTGGTATACTATGCTCATTGATTTGTTGATTGTTGAGATTTTGAATTTATTATGTTGATAATTGTTGAAATTTGGGTGATTTGAATTTTGCTAATGATTGTTTAGGATCTGTTTTGATTACTATTCTCAAAATGCGATGAAAGGTTGATTTGGAAGAGGAAGGTGGGTTAAGTGAGTGATACAGTTGACGAATCATAAGCAGTTAGTGGATGGTGCATCCATCTGTTCTAACGAAGTTCATTTATTTAGTTATTTTCTCATAGCAACGGCAAGATCTCTAGGTAACAATCAGCAACCACTTCATGTTGTCCTGTCCAAACACTGTATGTGCTATTAGCGGCTTAAGCCTAGATTGAAGACTTGTGGAAGGTCTTGTTTTCTAGCTTCTGAAACCTTATGTATTCTGCGAGTGTGCTACCACTGTTCCACACTGCAAATGATTATTGCAAAGGTCCTCTCAAGTTTGGAAATCCCAAGGTCCGCCTAAATATATGGATGACGTAACCGATCTTACCTATTTTCCAATAAATGGTGACCAGTGTGACCTATTTATTATATTTACTGTAAAAAAAAAATAACGATGTGCAATTATTGTTAAACCATGAACCATTGCACTACTAAAATTATAATAGCAAGGGCAGTATGCGCAGCATCTGTACATGCCTCCTCCCTTTCATTATTATCCACCACCATTATTTCCTTTCAACTCGAGGATTACAAGCTCTGCTTTAGCAGAGAAGAGACAGAAGAATTTGCTATCAACTCAACGAAAAAACCTCAATAAGCAATCAGAGCATCACAAGTGCCGGTATTCGCAAAATGTGAAAGGTTAAATAAGAAATACAGCTGCCAACAATAATAACAGTGTACAAAATGTTCTGCAAGAGTGAATAGAACACTCACTGATTCACAAAAGAAGAATAATGGACGGTCATTTCGACTAAGTCCGAATGGAACTGATTTCAATTTCAATGTATAGGGAACGTTCAACTTCTTACAAGAGTCACAGCTGGTTCTTAACATTAACAAAGACTGAACATATTCGATCATTTGCTAAGTCCCTTCAAAGAACATTCAATTTCTTGCAAGAATCGCAAATAATTGTTAGCACACTACTCGACAATGTGTGGCTCACTGTATTAGCAAGTAGGCTCACCCACCCGTACTACAATTGACCAGGATTGTGTAGAATGTATGAATTTTATTTATTATAACTTTGCATTTTTCCTTATGGATCTTTCTAGTTTCTCCTTGCAAAATTGGTAACTATCTGCTTCAACACCAGATGTCGGTGTAAAGAAAGTGAGTGTAGCCTCATGTAGAACCTCCAACTGCATCGTGTCGACCTCTGGTGTAATTGCAAACAGTCGACCTAGCCTTCACACATGGCATCCATAATATCCATTCTATAAATAGAATGAGCAGTCTATAAATAGAACGAAACACCCCCTGCTAGTCAAAACTCCTCCCATTTCCTAGAAGAAGTGGGGGGTAGCACAAAGACCCCCCTCTTCGTCCAAATTCCTCTGCGTCTTAGACCGAAGTCTCGGCTGTCCCACTCTTATTTCTATTCAAGACGAAATGAATTATTTTAAATATTGTGAATTTTTCTTAACTCCAATTGCATGCCTCTGTATGCCTTTATACATTTTCTTTGCGGTTGTAGCTGGTACTCTGGCAATCATGCTGATTAAGTTCTTTGTGTATCGAATGTTCTCAAACGAAAAGATTTAGGGAAATATTAATTGTTGAGTTTTGGTAAATGCATGCGACTGTTGAATTTAAATCACGCAGATGATGATTTGATAATAATCTGCATTTTCTGCATGCTTAAGGAATGTATTGTGTGGCGTCTACATGTATGTAGGACAGGGAAGTGCCAAGATGTGCACCGGGCTGCACAGACGTGAGATAGTTAATAATGATATGTTAATAGTACTTATTTTTCCATTAGCTGCATGCAAGAGTCATGTATACATGCAAGAGTCATGTAAGAGAGGTCAAAATGTGACCCATGCTAATGAATTGAGGCAAAAATAAGAAATGTTGATATTTAGAGAAGGGAAAGAAAAATGAGCAGTTGAAAAGCAGTGCTTGCTTTGGTCATGCGCGCATTTATCGCCCCAAGAGCTATGAAAACCAACAACACGGCCAAATTACAGGAATTTTAATAACACAGTTATTGGCAGCACACGATTATATTACCAATTATCAAGGAAGGACTGACGTGGGACTTATGCGTTAGGGTGCAGTAGAAGGGTTGCGACAGATGCTTAAAGTTTGTGAGGAGTCTGCAAAAGAATATGGATTGCTTTATAGTCCAACTGAATCAGTACGCCTAATGTTTACCTTCAAGGAAAAGTGGCAACCAATATATGTGTAAATTAACATGTTGGGACCTGACGAGGTCCATTGTTGCTTGTCTTTTATTCATGCTAGCCATTGCTACTTATTTTATTATTCGTTTTGCTTAGGACATTCAATTTGTAAGGGGTCTATATAAGCCCATATCAAACCCAGGCATCAGTTGAATCCATCTATTTAAAGACATACTATTAAAGAGCTCATTCCGATAAAAGCTCAAACCTCAATTTCACTGCATCTTTTTCCTTTTTATTAATCTTGCCGTTAATTCTATCTCAATAATTCACCTTACTTTACATCCTTATAACTTCTAGGCTAATGACGTCGGCAGCACCATTTTCCCTCTGTACATACTTTACTTAGTTGTCCATTTAATTCCATCATTCAATTTTCTTCGCAACTTAGCGCAATCACGCAATTTAGCTTTCAACTCAGCTCCCCCAAGAAATGAACTTTTTAGCGACTAATGTTTACATTCTGAAAATTTTTGCTGAGTCATGCGTAGGCTTGGGAATCTTACGTAATCAACCATACTGTATTACATAACACCCAATCAACCTCGCTGGGGTCATGGTGTCTTTTGAGTGCAAAAGATCCAAAACTAGGTCATCTTTGTTTACATTTTGTACATAGTAAATATTAAAAGATATAAAAAGATACTTCTTATGGCCATAACGTCGTAAATAATGACCCTAAATTGCTGAAATTTATAGAACTCAATCTTCGTTAACCACTCTATTAACGACCCAAGTCTCATTCTTATCACATAAATTGAAGAAGAGCCATTAATTTATCAAATCTTCTCATTCAGAAATTCAGATTTCACACAACCAGACTGCTCTTTTGAAGGATTTGGCCTAGGTAAAATTTCCCAAGCTGGACTTCATCAATAATTCGACATTCTCTTGATCTGTCAGTTACCTGCCCTTACCATTATGAGCAACACATCCTGTATAATAGGATCGCAACCCAGATCAAGATTTCACTGTTCAACTTTAGCAATTATAATGTACTTCGTAGATCACAGTTATGTAGACAAACTCAACTTTTCAATATCAACCATTTAATTAATCATATCGGACTTATTCCCGATATTTTAACATGTAATCAAAGGACAATCTGTATCATATACCTGACATATTTTCATATATGCAACTGACAATCTGCATCCTGTCAATTTAAGCAAATCATCGCTATCTCAGATGTTTTAACACATACATCATGGTGCCAATTATATTGTAAAAGGCAACGTGCCTTCTGACATCAATTGTCAGTTTAACCTTCAGTTCAATCCATTCAATCACAATGATTTTTCTTTCTTCACATTAAACTGTTCGATTTCATTAAACTATACTATCATACAATCGTTTCATTATTATGAGAGACACTATCAGCAAAGCTGACCCCTTCATTATGCCTGCGAGACATGCATGAAGCATTACCCTCAAAGATGGCAAAAACCGATTCTTAAAATGTTATGTCATTTTCTATATACTCATGTTCGTCTGGTTTTCTTTAATGTTTGCCAAATAGGAACTCCTAATGACAGTCTTACTGAAAATATGGTAATCACAATGATGATAGCAATACCAATTACTTGATGTGAACAATCTGCGTTCAAATTACTTGTAGTTTAACGACTTACCTGGTCGATGACAGATCCAATTACAGACGTAATCGAAATAATTGCAGTTTAACGACATACCTGGTCGATGACATATGTAATACAAATCTTAAAACAGTCTTCATCAAATAATGGTAAAAAATCACAATCCTCGATGCATATAGAGGAAAATTCGATAGAAATAGAATCATTGTACTAGTTGTATCAACAATAGCCAAACCATCTGCTAAGCACTTTCCTGACTCAAACATCAACAAGTTCAGAAATACAGTACCATTAACTTGCATCTTAATCGCCATGTCAAACATATACCCTCAAACATCCAGTGTCCTTCACATATTCCAATTATCTCAGTTCTTTCACACTCATTAATATCTTCTAATTATACAATTTCCCAATATCTACTCAACTGCCTTGTAATCAACAAATCATCCTTCAAATGTCTCAAAACTTACGTATACCATTAATACCCATAATCATATCCCCTTAATCCCAATTTAACAACGCTCCCACCTCTTAAATCGCCCAATCACCCAAGGTCTCCTCTCTTCAGCCCTATCTTCAAATCGCCGAGCCATCACATGAAACACCGCCCTCAGATTCTCCCTTCCCTTACCAACGTAGATTCCAGACAATTCATCCATTTTTGCAAGGAAGTCATCCTCCGATACATCCCCACATGCTATTAGTTCCTCAATATGAACGTCATTAACTAGTCCGTGTTGGAGGAAAAAAGGAGTTTTCTACTGAAAATGTTGCGACCACCTAAGCTGTTGTGAGTAGTAATTGTTAACAGTTCTCAATACACGAGGCTTCTCTCCGTTGTAATGGTCACAACGTACGTTAGTTCCGATCGAATTGGTGTCTTTCATGTTGACATATTTGTTCTTTGTTTGGGTCACAGCATCCCTAGGTAGTTGGCAGTCCTTTCCTCCCTCCGTCTGGCTCCCACAATCTGCCGTCCATTGAGCATTGGCCTTTTCGAATCTTAAGAGACGATCGTACATCTCCTTCTGGCTGGTGTAAGGTTTGGCCCGTTGATAAACCGTCCTCTTTCCGTTTCCTTCTCTGGTTACAGTCAGACCCATTCGCACTCTTCTTTCATCGTCAGTCTCTCTAAATCGAACTCGTTTTCCAGTCGTTATCTTTGTTTCTTCGTAGGATTCGTCGTAGGTCTCTTTGAATCGAACACGTCTTCTAGTTGTTATCTTAGATTCTTCGTCGGTCTGGTGTTCTTCGGTCTGAGGTTCTTCATAGTTTCGAGGTTCCTCGTAGTTTTCACTACTACTTTCTGTTGTTACATTGTCCTTCTGTTCATCCTTCGAATAGTCTTTCTCATCGGGAGCATAGCCTATCTGAAGCTTTAGGCCTCTGCCTAATGAAGTAATGACTGTCCTTCTCGTAGGTTCACCTGGTACTACGAGAGGAGCTCCAGGCCTTGGCTCTTTGAGTCTAGCTCCGAAGAGTTGGTAACCTCTGCCGACTCCAGGCAACTTATCCATCTTGTAATATTTTTAACCCTCCAAGTTAATCCTTCTCAAAAGACAATCAGTAGTGATGTGAAGATTTTTACAGATGCACTGTCTCTTGTAGCATAGCCTCTCGGTGCGCACGGCCTCCCAAATTTTGGACCCCTTTTTTCTCTTGACCCCCTCTTTCCTATGGCTTGTGATTGGTAGTTTTTTCTATTTTTCTCCATCTTGGCCCTCGCTCACACTGCCCTCTGTATGGTTGATTGTCAAATTTCTTAATCGATTTTATTCTTTTAATATTATAAAATCATTCCCTATACCTTTTTTCTATTCAGAACTATCATTATTAGAGGGAAACTAATAAATAGGATATGTATTGATAGTATAGTTTTGTTTTGGTTATGCATAAAATCATTCCCTATACCTTTTTGCTATTCAGAACTATCATTATTTCCATTTCTATCTTGGTCTTGAAACCGATTAAGAATATTCCAATAGTGTGTGAAAAATGTATCCAGTAATTCGTATGGTGACTTGGACTTTCTCGAGAGGGCATTTATTAGAGATTTTAGCGACATTATGAATGATTAAGAATATATATCAAAGATTTGGCAATATTGCTCAAAGATTTTCCTGCCAGAACGATATCCTTCGAACATGCGATATGATTAAACTGCTCATGAAATTATTTGTACAAAATGGCTTACCAAGAAGTCAATATAGGCACTAATTGTTTTCATCCAACAAATGGCTGAGGATATGGAGATTGATAAGAGGCTTCATAGTGATATTTCCTCGTATCCTGTGTATTGTAATTTATCATTTGTACTCATTACTACTCCGATCGATTTAAGATCTGTAATAATCATTATGGACATGCATACTGGGATATGCAGTCCAATCTTCTCAGTCATGCTGACTTTACAGAAGAAATATATTAGGTCAGTAAAACAATTACTCGTGGTGATAATTTTCTAGAATTATATCACCTTATGTTTGCTTTATTGCAAACAGTACTCATCCTCGTCAGGATTTAAGTACTCCAAGCACCTTACTCATTCCAAATGGCTGTCAAGAAAACTTAATAAACCCGTGCACTGGTTCATAAGAACTTTTAAGCCCTCGCTCTATGGTCATTTCTTAAACATTTAAGTTTATGCTTATTGTAACGATAATACAATAAAGGTGCTTATATTCGTCGGCCGACTCAATGAACTATATCCTGTTAATTATTCAATTTTTATCCCTCTATAATTACTCTTCTAGCTTATATAGCTCTCTCTATTCTCTTATCTCTGTATTTGAGCTCACCTAGCTCCCCATTTTAATCTCTTTAGCTCACATGGTTACTTATAAATCCCAATTGTACTTATTATGTATCCCTTCTAATATTTTCTCTTCTCATATTACTACCCTGGAGACCACAAGATACTTATTATCCATATCATATAACCTTTATGTAACAATTAACTACAATTTTTCTGTTTAACACAATTAGTTATGATATATTTATTTTTCTATATCTGCTAAATGAGTGCAACAAACTTGTTGTTTTGCACTTGTGACTTATTGTATCCAGGGTGCTGTATCTGTTTGCATGCTCAGAATGCATGTTGCACTCACATAATGCTCATAAATTGATTACTGAGTCTGCCTTTCAAGTAACCCTTGCCCCCGACTCATCTTTATGAGGCTTCTCCTATTACCCCTGAAGTGCAACAAACTGTACACGTGCTCGACTCAAGGACAAAATGAGAGCTTGCCAAATTTTATTTTGGCCCACATGTTGGATGGACGAGTTTTACGTCCTGTATTTACACGCTATTTTTCACACAATAATACCAAATTATGACCATAATATCAATGGTATTCAATATATTTCTATGCACACACAATGATCAATAATATAACAAATATATAAGTCATAATATATCAATTTAAACTATATTTAATGCAGCTCACTGCATCATCTCGTTCAATTGAGATTCCTTCAGTAATGGATTTGCCATTAGTTCTGATTGGAACCTATTAAATGAGCCTTTTACTCTAATCATTGAGCCACTGCTCACTGGTTCCATCATAGTTGACAATCCTGTTTCCTTGGCTATAGTGTACCATTGGTTTAATCTTTCCAGTCCTGTTTTGATATGCAACTGGAGATATCCCCCATGGAACCTAGCCTTGGTCACACGACCCAAGGTGACCTCGTCTGCCCTCAGGTCCCTTCTCTGGTCTTTGGTACCATCGCCAGGTACTCTCACGTGGTCCTCAATGTCATTTAGAATTTTCTCGTTTCCATTCTGAACCTCATAAACCTGTAACCTTTGGCCTTCCAGGGACTTCCTTTCTTCGTCCAGGTTCAACATCGTGAGAAGCAATGATGCATCCTGCATTTCTAACCGACTTGTTTTCTGCAACTGCTTTGCCATTTCTAAAACATCATTATAATTCTTTCTAACTTCCTCAATTGTTGTCATTTGTTCCCCTTTGCTCCCCCTGACAGTTACATGGATCAATCGACTTTGATGATAACTTCCTGGCAAAATTTGATTCAAAATATTTGCTATTATGAAAGAATTTACATCAAATCTTTTGTAGATCCAAAGTGGTCCAATGAGACTCATTGCTACTTTCAAACTTTTTCTCAACCCTGTATGCTCTGGCGCAAACAACAAAATCAACTGTCCTGGAATAAATTCTCTGATTTTCTTCCTTCTGCTTAAATGTTGGGCAGCTTGTCGCACCTTCTTCCCATTATTAATTTTAATGGTCGTTTGCATCAAGGTATCAAGTTTTTCTAGCATTTTTGTAACATGCTCTGTGTATGTAGCTGTCAGTTTGTTAATTGGCAACAACTCAAAATCACCAATGGACTTCTCTTCTCTCAAAAACACTAGAAATGTCGGACTGAACCCAGTTTGATCATTTACTGAACAATTATAAGCTTTAACTACTGACTCGACCTTTCCTGGCCATTCATCGTAGTTGTACTCTAAATTAGCAGTAAGCCAACTTCTCAGTGTCTTCGCACTTCTCTCAACTGGTAACGAAGAATGCCCATGGACCTTACATGCCCTAGCGACTATTTTCAGGCTTTCCTGTATGGCCTTCATGATATGACCTTGAAACGAGGTCTCTCTGTCACATGTAAGACGCGAAGGTATGAAATATGGCATAAATACCCTTTCCCACAAAACCTTCACAATTGTCTCGGCTCTTTTGTCTTTCAACGGATGAGCAATCAGGAACCTTGTTAGGACATCCTGGACCATAATTACATATTGGTACCCATTCGCCGACGGCATACACAACAAGTCCATGCTTATATGATCGAATGCCCTGTCGTTGGCCTCTATCAATCTGGGCTGTAACTCTCTGTCTTTATCTGATGTGAGATTTCGAACGAGTCTCTGACATTGCAAACAAGTCTGTATGTACGTTATGACATGTTTATACAGATTTCTGACATAAAAGTGCATTCCGATTACACTCATAAGCTTATCAGCTTTCATATGAGTTTCACCGGAAGTTTCATGATAGAACTCCAGGACACTTCCAACGTATTTCTCAGGTAGCGCTACTTGTAATCTCAGATTATCCAATTTAGCTGACACCTTCAAATGGTACAGTAAATCGTCCAATATCACGAATTCTTCCGAGAGCCGAATTACAGTTTTTAGACTTCCTGTTTCACCAGTCAGCTTACCATACTGTATGTATTGGATCAATGGTCCCAAAAAAGAGTCAGTTTTCTGTGCTGCTATCAGAGCTTGTCTCGTCGTTGGGATTCTCACTTTTGTCAACACGTCGGCAATGTATTTCTTGATTAAGGGATCCAAATCTGCCTGTCTGGGTATCCTACTAAGTACAACAGGATTTGGATTAACCTCACTAAGGAACTTGATTCCACTCAGTCCATCTGGTATGGGCTCAAAATTCAGTCTATCTCCTTCCAAATCTATATAATTGTCATCCCTATGTTGCATTTCTCCTTCAATTTCTATGTCTTCTAAGTCTGGGGGCTCTCCCTCGGGGCCTTGCTCCGGTGGGGCCTCTCTCGCCAGACTTTCCATTGGAGCTGCAGCGGTCTCAGACCCCCCGGTCTTTTGCCTGTCTGTTCTAGCTCTTTGTCTGTTAATTGTTTTTGGTTTTTGGCTTTCGTAAGCCTTATCTAAGCCGTGTTCAGCGACTCTTCTCATAGCTGCCCTAGTCAGTACTGGATATAAGGTGTATCCATCATTTTTCGACCACCTCAAGGTGTCCTCGAATTCACTTTCCCCCTGTTCATTCTGTACACTAAAATGAGTGTTTTCAGCTAAATCCTTTTCTGACAAAGCTTGTGGTATTATGTATGGATCCTCCCTTTTCCATGAAGCATTTGGATGCCTGCTCAACAAGTCAGCTAACTGTATAGTTGGGTCACTTGCAGGACTGTAGACTATGCTAGTTTAGAAATTCTGTATTTTCCAATATAGACGTTCAATTCGTCTATTTGCGAATTCTGACCCACTCTCCATAATATGCTGTATGGCCTTGTGGTCTGTCAGACACAGGAAATGCCCTGTTCCCAATAGATTGCGGAAACTATTCATGGCTATATACAAGCCCATCATTTCAATTTCAGTCGCACTATATGCTGTCGCTGCTATTCGGCTTAATGCCTTGCTCATGTAAGCTATTAAAGCTAATTTTGGTTTTCCTTCTGGACCTTCCTGTAACTGAAAAAGGCTGGCGCCGACCGCCTCTCTACTCGAATCACACGCAATTACGAATTTACCCTGCTCTGTGGGGAACGCCAGAACAGGTGGCGTAGTCAGAAGTTCCTTCAACTTCTTCCAAGCCACTTCCTGTTCTTCATTCCACTCAAATTCCACATTTTTGCACAGCAGTTTTGTTAAGGGACGCATCACTTTCTGAAAACCTTCAAGAAACATTGCTACATATTGAGTTGCACCTAGGATCTTTTTAACCTGCTTTTTGCTAGTCGGTCTCTCCATT
Source organism: Platynereis dumerilii (assembly GCA_026936325.1). Taxonomy (NCBI): domain Eukaryota; kingdom Metazoa; phylum Annelida; class Polychaeta; order Phyllodocida; family Nereididae; genus Platynereis; species Platynereis dumerilii. The sequence continues at coordinate 169,548 of JAPTHN010000253.1, read as the reverse complement.
TTAAGCAAGGCCTCTATCCTACTCTCCTTAATTTTCAATTTGGGATCTTCGCTATCAGAAATGAGGATATCGTAGCCTAAGAAAGTTACCTTGTCTTTTATTGCAAAGAAGCACTTCTTCGGTGATACCATCAGCCCGTGCTTCGCGAATAACTGAAATATCCTTTCAAGCAGTCGCAGATGTTCTTCTGCTGTTTGTGAACACAACAAAATGTCATCGAAGTATTGGAAAACTTGCTTCCGATACTCTTCATCAAGTTCTCCCAATATTCTATCAATTATTTCATTGAACACGCTGCAGCTTATTCCTAGGCCCATCGGCAACGCTTTGTATCTATATATAGGTCCATTTCTACTTGTACACACTCCCAAGAATCTTTGAGATTCTGTCGTTAGTTTCACACTATGATAAGCTTGTATCAAATCAATGGAACTTAGGAATTTTCCGGGCCTTCGGCCGAACTCCCTGATAAAAGATACTACTGTCGTACCAGGTCTATTTGCAGGACGTAAAGTCCTGTTGACGGCCCTTAGGTCTGTCACGATACGAGGCTTTGATGTCGGCGTTCGTCTGACCAAAAACATACTACTCGTCACTTCCGCCAGGCCCTTCGTAAACACTCCAAGAGCACACAACTTCTCCATTTCCTTTTTTACGAAAGATTCGTCTTCAGCACTCGCAATGTACGGGACACCATTGTGTTTAAGTTTTCCCACTATTTCTGGCTCTAAATCCAAAATATACCTCTTTACTAATCCAATCTCAGAGAAGAGAGATACTGCCTCTCGATGTTGACATAAAATGTCAATCAATTTTTGGTTCTCATCGTCACTAAATCGATTATCTTCCGAACTTACTTCATTCTCTATCAATTGTCGTGTCGGTAGAAGCAGTCGTGGGTCGTCCTTGTCGTTCCAAGGGAATTTCTTCAGCCGATAATCTCTTAATTCCTCTGGAGACATCTCTACATTGCTGCCATCCAGTTGTTCTCGGTCTAGTTTTTCAGTAGTTTTTGGTCCCAGGTCAATAATTGCATTGTATGTCTTATCTGATATATTTGCTTCTACAAATATCATTCTCAATTTATTTCCCTCTTGTTCAATTGCATTGCAATGTATAAACGATTGCACGTTATTTTCCAACTGCAAGTAGCCTATTAAAGTATGCTTAGCCAGTCGTCTCGGTCTAACACTATCATTGGCAATGGGCAATCTTGCCTTGCCCCTGTCGAATCGCAATAAACATCTACTAGAGGTTAACTCAGCAATTTCACAATCTACATTCAATTCAAAATCACCAGTCAGATATGGCCTATCTTCTGCCGCCGATATTTCTAAAAATGTTGAGTCCCCTGCTTGTAGATCAACATTTTGTTCAGATAATACTGCAATAGTCGGGGCCTGTATTAATAACGCATGATTTGCTGAATCGTAGATAGCTTTAGCTTGTTCTTGTAAATCTGCTCCTATAACCATTTCAAAACTTGCAGAAACTGAATAAACATGTCCCTTCATGATTAATTGAGTTCCCCCTATATCAACCATGAATTCTATCAATTCAGTAACCCGAATGGATTCTCCATTCCCAACCAGCAAGTTAAATGGATCCTCAAGTTTCTTTGTCCCTAATTTCTGTAAGTAAGAACTTCGATTGATCAAGGACTGATTTACAATGCTAATAGACGAACCAGTGTCATACAATGCTAGTGCTTTTGTCTTATCTGGTAGCGTACATTTCAATAGATTCTTTGAATCTGTATGGACTATAGGCATGAAATCCACATCTCCTTGAGCTGGATTTGAACCTGCGACCTTATCAGCTATTTTAGGAGCTTCTACCTCTTGCATTATTGGCCGACTACTGTACTCTTTCAAAGCTTCACTGTAGTCAATGCCACAATCTGCATATCTGGGACGCTCTACTAATTGTCTTTTTGATTCATTCTCTGTCACTTCTTCCAAGAAACTAATTTTTCTGGCCGTAATTGCTTTATAAAATTCCACAGGTGGTTGTTCGCTCTCAACCGCCGTATAGAACTCAGTCAACAATTCACAATTAGACCATTCAATATTCAATTTCAATACTTCAGCTTCATGTGGCTTTCCTCCACAATTTTCACGTATTTCTTCGTGCATCTTAATGTCGTCAAGCCTGTCGTTAAAATGACACATTTTGTCACTTTCTAATTTAAATTCAGGAGCCAATGGATCAAGATTGCTAATTACAATATCAGTTTCATCTATACTGTGGTATTCACAGCTCAAATCTGACTCATGCAAGTTATCACTGCTTGTATTTAAACTAACAATTTTGTTTGCTAATTTGCTATTTCGATCACTTGAATTGTAATTAATATCTTGTCCCTGACCTTTATCAGAATGTAGGTCAGTATCAGATCCAGAGGAAGTGCTATCACTTATATTGACTCTGGAATCTACTGTGATTAGTCATTTCGGTGCATTTTGTCTTTTCTGACCATTTCCTTCATATTTCCTTCCATTATTCTGGTCCCTCCTTCGATTTTGCTGGCTCCCTTGTTGTCTAGAACTGTTTCTAGGTCCTTCGTTCCTGTAAGATCTACCTGATCTATCATTTTGATGATAATTCATTGGGAATCTATCATTTTGTGCCGTGTTACCCTGATATGATTGATAAGGCTGATTGTACCCCTGGTAATTCTGCAATGACTGACTATAGGTCATTGGAGGGGGCATCGGGGTGGCAATGAAGGTGGCATTGAAGGTGGCATTAGCATTCTTTGTTGGTCATATTGTGGTTGATAATTTTCAAATGGACCTTGATTTGGGGGCAATTGGTTTCTCCATCTACCAGATCTGCACTCATTTGCTCTGTGTCCAACTATTCCACACAAAAAACAACGGCCCCTGAACTGACCAGTGAAAGGAGTAGATTGTCTAGATCTTTCCATGATTCTAGGATTTGGTTCTGACCTTTCCTCACTATACCTGAAATCTATCGGTTTTCTGCTATCCGATCTATTTCTGTCAATATCATTCAAATTTTGAGCACTGCTTTTCTGATACTGTTGTTCCTCACTGAGCTTATTCAATTGGGTAGCAACTCTGTCCAATTTTGTCTCAAAGTTCATAAGCATTGGGAAATAAGTTGAATCATTCAATCCTTCCTCGTCATAAGGATTTAAGGTTTCTAGGTAACCCTGCGTTTTGTTGAATAGGTCCTTAAAGTCCTTGGGAGGTGCTAGACTCAATGCTCTTCTAATTTTAGCTGGCAACCCACGACGAAAGTGATCCTGTATGCTCATTTCACCCAATTCTAACGATTTTACCAGATCTTTTATTTCTGCTAAATATGAGGTCAAAGGTTGATTCTTGAGTAATTTTTTTGATTCTAAAGCTTGTAATTTCGATTCTCTGCAATGAAATTCCCCGAAATCCGATTCGAACTTCTTCTGGAGATCAGAAATTGATTCAAATGATTCAGCATGAATTGAAAGCCAAGACCTAGCAGCTGATCTGCAGAATAAACGAAGTCGTCTCAAAGAAGCAGGAAAATCTCCTGCTAATCCCTGATACTCTAGATAATCAAGGAAAGATTTGAACCAATCTCGAGGGTCTTCCCCTCCTGTTCCACTAAAATGTTTTGGTGCAAAGTCTGAAGGACGTACCACTGGGTTACTCGAAGCCATTGTAATTACTCCCGATTGACTTTCCTGTCTTGATTCCCCAATTGGGTTTTTTGCTTGTCCCTCCTTACTTTTGGATGCTACTGTATCCTTCGATCTAGCCCCTCCACTGACTTTTGTATTTTGGGTATTTATTCTATGTACTATGCTAGAAACTGAAGGTGTACTAATACTAGTGGTCGTGACTGTATCAGTAGTCGTCGTTGTCGTTTTTGTCGGTCTAATAATTTGTCTTTTGGTAGACAAACTGTAATCAAACGTATTACCTTTGGGGTCCGTACCTAATGTTTTAAGTATTGGTTGCTGTCTGGATAGTCGTGTAGTCACTGTATCATGAGTGATTGTAGCATTAGTGGTTGTTGCATCAGTCAATGTATCATTTGTATTTGTCGCATTTGTGCTTGCTGCTTCAGTCAGCGCCTCATTTGTATCTGTCGCATTTGTAAGATTATCTAATAATTCATCGTGCGTGACATTATCATTTCTGTCTTCAATATTATCTACTGTTAATTTTTTTGTATTTACATGTACTTCGGCTTGTACCTCCTCTTTTTCTATGTTAAGATTATCATTTTCTTCCGAGGAGTCACTTTCAGTGTCTCTATCTTCAGAAGTCCCTCTATCTGCCTCTCTTTCCGCAGAAGCTTCTCTATCTCTTACTTCAACTCTATCTTCTTCTCTTTCTTCAGAAGCTTCTCTATCTTCTTCATCAAGTCTATCTTCCTCTCTTTCCTTAGAAGCTTCACTATCTTCTTCGTCAAGTCTATCTTCCTCTCTTTCCTGTCTCTCTTTCCCAGTATTATCAGTATTATCAGTTATCAACTTCTCCCGACCATCAATCACAACCTCATGCCCACCAAATGCACCTGCTTCTATTTCTGATCCTCTTTCTAGATTATTTATAGCATCATTTGGGTCTTCTGGTGCTATTTCATCATTATTTTCCATAATACTTGCTCCATCTAATAATTTGAAAGGATTTTCACCTTTATTAGGTGAACCCACTATGGATGCATCTCCCAAACTATCTTTACTTCCTTTACGTGTATTTTTACTTTCTGTACTCCACCTCCTGTTATGCTTTTGCAAATGTAATGGTACCAATACGCCAATTATTCTTTCTAGTGGTACTTTTATTGCAAACGGATCTATAATCTTAATTAAAACCAATATTGGCAGGTCTAGCTGTCCTGGACCTCCTAAACTTAGCCAGGAAGAATAATGTAATACTTCGTCTCTCTTAATCAATTTTGTAGTATTTTTTGTAATCCAGCCTTCTAAATGAGCTGATGTACTTTCACGAGCTAATCTACCAGAAAACTCACCAAGACTTAACATAACTATCCATAATAATGACTCATAGCATTTGAAATAGGCATAGCAAATTCATTGTCATGCCCATAAACACCCAGAATACTTGCTAAGGAAAGGTACAAAATTGCTCTCTAAGAAAAGTACAAAAATGCTTTCTAACTTCTTACAACGCATGCATTTCATATTTCTTTTTTTTTACTTAACTTTTATTTATTGGTGCTGGTGCTCCCACGTTGTGTTAGAGATGTTTTATGGCCTTGTTGTGTCTCGTCCTTTCGTCCTTCAGATGATCCATTCGTCCTTGGATGCTCAAGGTCGCCAGTGTCGATTTTTTTTGGGTAGATTCTTCAAAGACATCCCAGCGGTTCGGTTGTCCACCATGTCATCTTGGTGATGATTCTGTTAAAACAAGGTTTAATAATCAGCTTGGCTGTGGTAATTGAGGCCGGAACCGCACTCTGGCCGGTCTGATGTCATTGAACTTAAATACACAACTATGACTCTGATTTAACCTTTAAAACAATAATTTATTTAATTACATAACATTTGTAAATGATTTCCTTAATTACATAACATTTGTAAATGATTTCCTTAATTACATAACAAGTGTAAAATCTGCGAGTTGTTATGACATTCTGCAGTTGTTTCTATTGATCACATATCTGAACCCAGGAGCTGTAGCTCAGACTCCTTCATTAAACATAGTTAAAACATCACAATATCTTATCTGAGAAAACAAGCTCTCAATTATTCCTTCTCTTCTAACAATTCACTCAGTTCACACAAACAATTATGAATTTAGAATTTGGATCAAATTGGTGCTAAAGTACAGGCCAATTTGATCCCTTAAATTTTAGTTCCCAAAGCAAAACCGCGATGATGACTGCCTAACTGATGGAGTATAAATCATGATACTTATCTGATGTTACGATATAGACAGAGCTCAGGAACTGTTCCCTCTGCTGGATCTCTCAGTTCATCTCTCTGCCAGCTGCTGATACACTCTGGCTAGCTATTGGATAACGGCTGCTAATAAGCAGAGCTAGGAGTTGAAGCCAGAGGCCCATAAGGGTTTTATTTCTGAGGCATCAGTTAATATAGCATGGCTATGCTGAGCTTAGACAACAGAGCAATTCTTCAGATCGCCTCTTTTTTGCTGCCCTCTGAGATATCCTTGAGACATGTACTGCTAGACATTTGGAGCATGCCCTTTTGATTTATAGCAGCACGTAGACGGCATGCTCGTCTTGAGTCCATTTCATATAATGCAAGAGTTTTTCTAAATAGTTAATTTATAAAAATGAAGTAATGTGACAGCACTTGTCACACTTCACAGTAAAAAAAATTAAGAAAAAATTGAGTTTTTCAGGTTTGCGTGGACTGACTTTCTTTTACATAACCTCAAATATTTTGAAAGAAAGGCTGGTAGCGACCACTTTTGTTTACATATCCTTGCTATAAACTATATTTTGGATCATTTTAAACTATTTTAAAGAAATCCTATCTTAGAAAGTTCACGAGTATCGAGCCACCTTAAAGGTATTAAGATGAGAATGGTGTGGCAGGTGGTAAAGGCCTGCATAATACCAATTGCCACATATGCATGGGAAGCAGTAACCACTACGAAGAAGGAACGCGAAAACCTAAAAAGGACCATTGACAGCGTCATAAAAAGAGTAATCTGCACACCCTGATTCTTTTCGAGTTTCGGAGCGGCTACGCGATCGTGTGGAAACATTAGACTTTTTGGGGTCAGTGCTCATATTGAGAACTAGTGATGATGAGGTGAGAAATGATGAAAGATATATGTTATGTGGGGAAGGTGATGGGGGTAAGTGGGGGTAAATGGGGGTAAGTGAGGTAATTTAGGTAAAGGAAGTGAGTAGGTAAGAAGAGAGAAGTTAAGAGTGAAAAAGGTGGTGGGGGTAAATGGGGTAATTGGGGGTAAGTGGGGTAATTGAGGTAATTTAGGTAAAGGAAGTGAGTAGGTAAGAAGAGAGAAGTTTAGAGTGAAAAAGGTGGTGGGGGTAAATGGGGGTAAGTGGGGGTAATTGAGGTAATTTAGGTAAGGGAAGTGTGTAGGTAAGAAAAAAGAAGTTTAGAGTGAAAAAGGTGGTGGGGGTAAATGGGGGTAAGTGGGGGTAATTGAGGTAGTTTAAGTAGAGGAAGTGAGTAGAGAAGAAAAAAGGAGTTTTGGGTGGAAAAAGTGGTGGGGGTAAATGGGGGGTAAGTGGGGCTAAGTGAGGGTAAGTGGAGTGATTTAAGTGTTGGAGGTGTAGAGGGAGAAAGAGTTGGATTTGGGTGGAAAAAGTGGTGGGGGTAAGTGGGGGTAAGTGAGGGTAAAATGAGGGTAAATGAGAAATTTAAGTATGGGATGTAAGGGGAGAAAGAGAGAGAGGTTGAGAGAGTAAAGGTGGTGGGGGTAAATGGGGGTAAGTGGGGTGAGTGAGGTGAATGAAGTAATTTAAGTACAGGGAGAAAAGTGAAAAAGTGAAGTTTTGGGTGAAAGTGAAGGTGGGGGTAAGTGGGGGTAGGAGGGGGTAAAGTAGAGATGGGTGGGGTTATGTATAGGAAGGGAGGGGTAAGTGAGGGAAAGGGTGATGAGAGAGAAGTGGAAGTGAGGGATTTATACGAAAAAGGGAGTTGTGATGTAGATGGTGAAAATGCTATACACTGTTTACAAAATAGAGTTTGGTTCTAGATGGTGAAAACCATATACAATGTTTACGTTTGGGTCCTAGACGGTGAAATGATGATAGTGTCATTTTGGGCCGAAGGCCCAAGGCCAATATGGGCACGAAGCCCCTGTGGCCTTGAATTGTCATTATTTTGTACCCAGGTGGCCTTGTTTTTCTTCTCCGAAGATCAGATTTATGGGCCACCTGGGTGAGTTCATAGTCTTTTTGGGGGGGGGGGGTACTTGGGGAGGGATCCAGCGGGTCGCCAGCTTTTTCGCGTCTTTTTCTTCTTTCGTCTGTGTGCTGGGTCCGGAGGGAGGCTGTGATGTTCTTGTGATGGTGTTCTTGTTTTTCCTGAAAAGAGAATGAAAAGAGAGAGCAGTATCTGGGCTTCCGAGTGGGACGAGCATTTGAGACAGAGGTGTTTCCGCATTGTTTTGTGGGAATTGAGTATAAGAATGAGAGTCTGGTACAAGCCCTATTAATTCAGGGATGTCCAGGGTCTTTCAGTTGCCCCGGCATAGAATACCGGATACAACCCGCCTCCATTTAAAGTCCCATGGGCTCGGACTGGATGTGCTGTACACAGTGGCTGCGGTGACGCAGGTGAGCTGTGTATGTGGAAGCAAAGGAGTGGGTCTGCGCGGGTTGGCAACAGGGCTCCCACCCACAGTCGGTTGGCGTCGCCCCACCGTACATACTGGCTTAGGGCCAGTCATGATATGTGGGCCTCAGCCTGACTGCTTTTTGAGCTTTTTTGGGTGAACATTTTGATGAGAATTTGGATGAGAGTGATTGATACACAGTGATAGGCTGCGTCTGCGCAGTTTTGGCTGTGTATAGAGGAAGCAAAGGAGTGGGTCTGCGCGGGTTGGCAACAGGGCTCCCACCCACAGTCGTTGGCGTCGCCCCACCGTACATACTGGCTTAGGGCCAGTCATGATATGTGGGCCTCAGCCTGACTGTTTTTTGAGCTTTGAGTGGTGAAGATTGATGAAAAGTTGAATGAGAGTGATTGATACATTGACCAGTACACAGTAAGAGGCTGCGTCTGCGCAGTTTTGGCTGTGTATTTGGAGAGCAAAGGAGTGGGTCTGCGCGGGTTGGCAACAGGGCTCCCACCCACAGTCGGTTGGCGTCGCCCCACCGTACATACTGGCATAGGGCCAGTCATGATATGTGGGCCTCAGCCTGACTGCTTTTTGAGCTTTTGTGGGATGATTTGATGATTGTGATGAGAGATTTTAGGTTATTGAATATTGAGTGCGAGGTTTAGTGAATGGGAAGGGTAGCCTGCGGATGGGCCTGAGAGATTCCTGGAGCTCCAGGAGAAGCTCGGAGTCTTGGTATCTGACAAGGGCTTTTGCTTTGAGTTCTTCATTACGACTATTGATATCTCTGATGTTTGCCATTTCATAAAGAGCCTTGTTAGTTGTTCTACTTTGGCCAGGAATGTAGAATTGTTTGAGGGCTATTCTAAGGGCTTTACATTCAGCTATAGCTAGTTGTTTTTTGGCTGTCTTTGAGGCTGAGACAGTGGCTACATGGCCTGTTTCAAGAACAGGACGGATGAAAGTTTTGTATAGATGGAGGAGGGTTTGAATGTCGGTTCCCCAATCTGTGCCTCGCAGCCTTCTAAGAAGGTTTATTCTGCGGATGGCATTGGCTTTTTTCTCTTTGCAGTGCTGAATTAGGGACAGAGATGGATTGAGTGTTAAGCCTAATAATTTTGCTGTAGGAGCAGTTTGGATGTGTGTGCCAAAAAGGGTGAAGTTGGAAGCATATTTGTTAATTCTGTTTGTTGGGAAGTGGATAAGTTGAGATTTTGAGGCATTGATTTTAATTCTCCATTTGGAGCACCATGCTTCTAGCTCATTAAGTGAGTTTTGAAGGATTTTGCTTGTTTTCTTTCTGGCATTTTTGCCTCTGGCTGATGTCCAGAGAGCAAGATCATCTGCGTATTGAGAAATGTGGAGTTCTGACTCCTCTGAGAAAGGGAGGTCATTTACAAACATGTTGAATAGGATGGGGCTCAGTACAGAGCCTTGGGTGTTCCTGCTGCCAAGTGTACTTCTTGGGATATGGTGTTTTGAACTCTAACTTTTATGGTTCTGGAATCTAAGAATGAAGAGAGAATTTTGATGATTTTTAGGGGGAGCTCAAAGGTGAGCAGTTTGAGTTTGAGACCGTTATGCCAGACAGAATCGAAGGCTTTTTCTACATCTAGAAATATGGCTAGACGGTGAAAATGGCATACAATGTTTACAAATGAAGATGTGATGCTGGATGGTGAAAATGAGATACAATGTTTACAAAAAGCTAGATTATGAAAATGGGATACACTGTTTATATTGACAGCCAATGGGCTGACAGTATGAGAAGGAAGTGAAAAATTGAAGTATATAGTAATTCTAGGAAGAAAGGGAAGAACTGGGGAAGAGAGGAAGGATAGAGGGATGTTATGAGGGGATAGATGAGGTCGTGAGAGGAATAGGTTGATGAGTAAAGGGGAATTAGAAATTGAGAGATCTGATTGGTTGTTGGAATGTAGGCCTATACTACACTAAGTGTAGCGGTGAAACAACGTTGTGAAACGGACGTTTTACAGAAGTTATTATGGATTGTTTTGAAAAATAAAAAACACCAGCTTGTAGAGAATTAAATTGCGAAGACAATGAGCCTACTTAGAGATTTCTACGATGATTACAAGTGGTTTAAAAGTTGAAGAGAAGTTGAGAGTGAAAAATCTGAAATTTTGATAAAAGAAGGAAGTGATTTGCGGTAAAAAGACGCTATCGTACGAGCGAAAATAAGGGGTTTTAATGAATAGTCGGACAGGAAATGATGGTTTTGTTTCTTCAGGGAGGTTCTAAACTGCGTTGTGTGAAAATTTGGTGAAAATCTGATGATTCTAAGCGGCTGAAATGAGCCTATAAAGATTCACACCTGCATCAACACTGTGCATATTTTTTAATTTTTTTTCAACGAATTCTCGGCAATGAATAAAGATATCTCCATAAAAAAACGAATTCATATGGTTCAAGGATTTGGGATTCTAAAGAGCCTAAAATTATAATTTTAGCCCCATTAGAAGTGTCCAAAAAACGATCGCAACTGTTTCGGCCAATCAGAGGGCAGTAAAACAATAACAACAGTATTTCTATTTCCTGTTTTGCAGTGATTTTGTTGAAACTAAAAACTTAAATTGTAATTAAACAAGACACCAAAGACACAAATGTGAGCAAGGCGCCTCAAGTTAGCCAATTCTTCATTAATTTCATGAAAAAGAAACTTTAAAAAGTGCTCCCTTGTCTCTCACAAGCGATCCAAAATTTCTGACTACCCTTATTTAACCCTGTTTGCTCACAAGTGCGAGTGAACTCGCAAATTATTAAAAGTTTTTGGCTTTTTTAGGAAAGTGGATTGCTGCTAATGAAGGGTAATTAAAGTGTAATTAGGGTTTCTAATTTCAATGCAATTCGGAATTCCTTTGAAGTGGACAGTCCTAATGACCCTCCAGTTGGAAGATTTCATAACCAATCAGGTCACAGCAGCTCATATTCAATTTTTAGCTCAGATTTGTATTAAAATGCTATTTTAATAGTCTTAAAATAGCCTGAGTTGCTCAAAACTGCAGATTTATATTCCTTCGTTACGAAATTTCATGTAGTTGAAAAATGCACTTTTTTCATACAGTATTATTGCTGGTATTGATGATTTTAACTGAGGAAAATGGGAGATGTTGACTGTTTGAGTGCCAGAATCAGAATGAAGGGTACCTCGACTGGCTCCTTTTATAGGTCCATGCCCTCCTTTAAATGAAAGGAATTATTGCAGGGACATTTATCTGAACGGAAAATTATATTAGAAATAACCCCAGGCATCTTGATATTTGTTTACCAACTGGTGTCTCACTTTTGTCTTTGTAACTCACTTTTTAGCTATTTACAAAGAAAAACTCGGGAAAATTGTGGAAGGGGTTGACAGCTAAAAATACAAGGCATTTTATAAGATCATTTTCAAGCTTCTATGTGCTTTATTAATGCACTAGATTAGCATTTCAAAATTTTCTTCTGCACACACATCTTGATAGGACAGCCAAATAAGGCAGGCTTCACTCAGCGCATTGCAATAGTGCATTCATATTTTGTTAATTTAAGGGTGATTGAGTAGATTGCAAAAGAAGAACGCGACCCAGAGGCGGGAAAAAGTGGGTTTAAGTAGAGAACGAGAGCATTCACAGATGGAAACTGTGAACGAAACAGTGAAGATAGAGAGAAAGGTGAGATAGGAAGAAGGAGCTGCGAAATACAACAAAACCACAAAAGCCAGAAGACATGTACAGAGACCAGGCGAAATGACCTAGTCGAACAAAACCGCCCCCCACGCGAAAAAGACCAGAATTGGTCAGCGCGGCGGCAAACCCTCGCCCCCTGCCCGGCTTCAATGGACCTTGGTTATTAACCAAGCTATCATTGAATCCACCAGGCAGGGGACAAAGGACAAACTATGAAAGTAAATTTAGAATGGCCGCAGTGCCTTTAATTTGGCGCAGGAGACGAGACATTTACAGATACATACACACAATCATTCACACACATAAAACAAGGAGAAAGGAACACACAGATAGGAGCTGCTGCTCCGGACCAGCCAAGAGACCCGTCCAAGAGCAGCAGACTGTGAAAGTGAAGGTGAGTGGGGTGAGTGAGAAGACCAGGCGTGGCGATGAAAACCCTAAGGAGCCAGCCTTGAGGCGAAGGAAGAAAAGGAGTCGGGGTCAGGCCTCATGTAAGAAATGAAGGCATTTGACCTCCATCGACCCAGCCTCTGGACTTCGTGAGAAGAGAAACCGGCCTGAGCGGCCTGAGTGGCCGAGCCGGCGCGAAGCGAGTGAGTAGAATACGAGGCTGGGTCGAGACCTAGAGAAGAAATGATGGATTTTAAAGAGGAATTATAGGCTGAATAAGATAGAGGGAGGCCTGACGACAAGAGAAATAGAGGATGAGATGAAGGTGCGGGAAAAGTCGAGACAAGATGAAACAACAAGCAAGGGCGCAGACTGGGTGGCCCGAGCACCCTACAGAGACCGTAAACCCCTGGGGACTCGTCTTGGAGGTGGGGGCCGTGTAGCGGACGAGAGGGGGGAAACAGACCGGTCAAACTGAAGGGAGGAACGAAGGGAAATAAGGACATAGATGGGTCAGCACAGAGCTCGGAGGCTCGAAGACATGCAAAATACTGGAGGGCTACGGCGGCCCTAGTGACCAGATGATCCTGAGAAAGAGAGAAGGAGGAAACAATGGAGACCAACAAAGGGAAGGTAATGGGTAAGGGTTGGGATGGGGGGGGGCTAGAACGAGAGAGAGCCCTAGTGGCAAGCTGGACGCGGGGGGACCAGATAGAGGGCTCGGGAAAACCCAAATATAGAACCCAGGCTCTCAGGCCAGACAGATAAAATTTTATGGTTCTGACTGACAAGGACTGAGAATGAAGGAAAGATATGAAACGAAGGATATTGGGCTCCACGAGAGGGAGGGGGGGAGGGAATGGTGGGAAGAAAAGGCGAGATACCTTCTAACCGCCGTGGCGTATCCAGCCCTACTACGCGGTGCCCAGCCGGCCCGAACCAGGGCCTCGGCTTGGTGGTCCAGATCTGAAATAGAACAAAAAAGGGGGATCAGAAAATAGACGCAGAAAGGTCAATTAGATGAGGACATGAAGCCCTGGTCGGGCCAGGTCATGAAGGGGGAAGAAGAAGGGTTCCTGGCTCTGAATTCGGAAATACGGAGCCTGCTGAGATCGTCGGCATCCAAATTGTCATGGGTGGAGATGTACACAGGAGCCACTGTGAGATTGTACATCTCCACCGTGAGGCACCACTGTCGCACGAACCACATGAGTTCCTTGACAGGTGTGTAGGAACTGTTCAAGATATATACGACAGTGGTGTTGTCAATATGGAAGAAAATAGACCGCGAACGGTACCGACGACCCCAGCATACGAGGGCAGAGAGGGCGGCGTGAAATTCACGCCAGTTGATAGAGTGAGAAGCTGCGTAAGCAAGAGAGCCAGAATAAGAGAGAGAGAACCATTCGCCATGGCAGCAAGCGCCGGCCCCCAAATTGCTCGCATCGGAGTAGATATGGACAGGGTCGTCCCAGGGGGGGTTGAAATAGGAGATTCCGTTATGAGAACGGATACAAGAGACCCACCAAGATAGATCAGAACGGGCCTCAGAATCCAGGCGGATAGAGTGGTGGAGGCCCTTGACCGATTTGGCGGCCTGAAACAAACGACCCAAAAAGGCCCTCCCCTGGCGAACGACCCTGGCCGCGAAGGAGCACTTGCCGACTACACTGAGTAAGCGGCGCTTGGAAATGACTTTGATAGATAGCCAGCCCTCGATCTCAGCTTTGAGCTCGGAGAGACGCTCCTCAGAGATACGAAGCTGGCCCCTGCGGGCGTCAATGATGATCCCCAGGAACTCGACCACCGGACTCGGAGATGTAACCTTTGAAGGTTGAACTGTAAAACCAGAAGCAGCACACGTAGCTAGCATAGAGTCCAGGCTCTGCCGACAGTTCACTGGGGAATCGGAAATGACGAGAAAATCGTCGACATAGCGAACTATGGAATCAGAGACGCCCGCACGGGCCATGAAGAGCTCGAGGGCTCCAGCAAAGACATCAAATAAGAAGGGGCCGAGCGAAGACCGAAGTTAAGAACCCGAGAAAAGTAGAACAGAGTGCGGCCAGCAGAGTCTGGCCAGGAAAGGCCCATAAGGTGCCAGTCCTGGGGTTGGATGAAGATATGTTTATAGGCATCTTTGAGATCAAGTTTAGCCATATAAACGGGGCCAGGACTAAGGGCACGACAGCATGAAGCTGCGTCCTCAACGGAAGAATACGAGAGAGTGCACTCTTCGGCGTCTATGAGAGAATTGACAGAACCATCGAAAGGAAAGGACAGATCGTGAATCAAACGAATTTTAGAAGAATTCCTCTTGGGGAGTCCCCAAGAGGAGAGACAATAAATTCCGAGAAGGGCGGATCCCTGAATGGGCCAAGGAGGCGACCTGCAGCGAGGTCCTCGGCAATAAGGGCAGTGACCTGAGATCTAAATTCCAAGCTAGAGGGCCAATTGGGAGAAACGATAGAAGAAGGGGCAGGGGGCCTACCGATAGGGACCCCAGAAACAATGAGCTGTAGGATGTGGGCAGCATGATCACGAGGGTAAACCTGAGGAAGATGAGTGGCCCAATAGGAGACGTCTAGCGCTGGAATGAAAGAGGGATTAAGAGCTGGAACTGGAAGGGGGGGCTCTGGGGGTGCTGTTGGACTTACAGGAGGGGTGGGGCAACTAGATTGGGGGTTGGGACCCCCGCAGCCTGCGCAGATGTGGTTGCGGTGGCAACGCTCCTTCCAGAAACACTTTCCAGACTGAAATTTAAGGCAAGTTTCGTTTTTAAGGGATTGATCTCGATTTGAGCTTGAGCCAGAGAAGCCCCCCGCTCCTCTAGAGGAGCGGGCGCCACGAAAGGGCGCCCGAGGGCATTCGGAGGAAAGATGACTAACAGATTGGCACTTGCTGCATTTTTGAGTCTGACGAGCAGCTGCCGCATCAAAGGTCATGACATATAGTTCGTGGTCCAAGCGAGAAAAATCTAAGGAGCGAGCTTGACCTAACCGTTGCCTATGGCGAACATCGTATGCAAGAATGTTGGGCGTTTTGAATTTTTGGCACATATTGAGTATAAATAGGAGATAACGAGCAGTTTGGAAGAATACGTCATATCCAAAAACCCTGACAAGGACCATCTGGTAAGCGATAAAGGCTTCAAGCCATTTGAACATTGTGGAAATTGATTTGCGTGATTTACATGACTTAATTTGTACATTGCCTAGACTGTCAATAGTAGGACGAATCTCGTCTACAGAGTCAAAAACAGAATTATTCACAAATTCGTCTAGCACTACAAACTCACCCCGGAGAGCCTGGGCAGCGGTTCTCCTGTCGATGAATTCTAAGCCAGCTTCCAGATGGACGTCGGTTTCATGACGAGGGCGAGTCTCGGGGGCGAATTGGTTATGACGAGAGGAGGCCCCGAGGAAGCCAGGGGCGTCGGGGTAGGCATGATAGTGTTCACCCGCCATGGGATAGGACGAGCTGGCGGTCGGTGGGGCACTGAACGAGGGCCCGTACTCGAAGCGGGCGGGGGGTGGACGAGCTGAGTAGACTGGCACGTTCGAAGGGGGGGGTGCGAAAGCGCCTTGGTACCCTGGGTGAGGCCCGGGGGGGGCCTGACCTGCGTAAAAGTCTGATGAGGAGGGCCAGCCACCAGCGGAGGGGTACGTGGGCGAGCTGGCTGGGCGACACTCGGTGGCTGGGAGACGTAGGCTGAAGTGGCAGGGGAATTGACGCCGAGAAGCTGGGGGCGAAGCCAGCTGAGTACTGAGGTTGCTGAGCATACGAGCCAGACGGGGGGTAACTGTTGGCACCAGAAAAGTGGGGGAGATACATAGCAGTCTGTGGGTGGGGCGCTCGGTGGTGCCCAGCGCCTGGGAGACCGTGGAGCCCGAACGACATCAGGGGAGTGTCGAGAGACGAAGCCAGGCGAGTCGGGCTGGTCCCCGAGGACGAGGGGAAGAATGAGCTGGTCCCCATTGTGGAAGACGAGGGCATGTAGGACGAAGAAGCCTGCCCACCGGGACCCGAGGTGAAGACAGGAGGAGCGGAGGTCGAGGTCGGTGGGGCTTGAGTCGTCATGGCAGATGTGTCGCCGACTCTCGCTGGAGACGAATTCGCCGAGGAGCCTGGGGACGAAAATTCCTCCGGGTCTATCTCTTCGTAGGAGGCGACAAAGCTGGTCCGGGCCGTGTCACTGTAGGAGAGGACCAAGCGTTCCTGGTATATAGAGTTGGTGCACCTGGGCCCGGGTGGGCCTTTGTGGCCTTTGCACGGACGGTGACAGGTGGTGCACTTCCTTGCAGCCGACATCAGAGTCTGAAAGGCATGGATCAAAGGTGAGTAACGTGTCCCTTATCTGGGCCAGGGCCCATCAAGACAGTGCTAACACAGCTAGATAGGTAAGAATACGTAGATGGAATTACTGTCGACGAGAATGGAGAATACGTTAGCGTTGTAGACGAGAAGGTAGTGTCGACGAAGATGTAAATTAAGCTAACAGCGTGGGCGAGCTGGAGTTAAGCGCTCACAGACGGACAGAATACGTTGAAGGCCTATACTAGCCGTTAAGTTAGCTTTGATAAGGTTCAGATAGAAAGGAACGAGCTCACCGATGTCTGCCTAGTTGGCAGGATGCGAGGACCAGATCCTGTAGACGAAGAAGATTGGCGATCCTGCAGGGGACTTCAGGGCGAGGCGGCACTCTTGGGTTGGCGAGGTGGTGACGACAGCCGTATGTGGAGTTCCGGACTAGTTCAATTGGAGACGAGAAGTGGCTAGGCGAACGAAGCGGGCGACCTGGAATAATTGTTCGACGTGAGTATCGTGTCTACAAAGCGGGGGTTAGCCCGCTGGATAACATGCTAAATAGCTCAGACATGGTAAGCAAAGAATACGTTGGAGTTACAATAGTGTCGACGAAAATGGTAGATCAATCATACAGCTCTACTATAGCGCTCAAGACACATACGTGGACGGCTTAACCCGTCGGCTTTATAGCATTTAAGTAGACAAAGATACAATGGAACAGGCTCACCGAGTATGGGAAGGAAGATCTTGGCGAGATGTCCAGCAAATGGGTCCAATTCGGAAGCAGCCACAGCAGATAGCGTCCTGGGGCGAGTGCGTAGAAAGAGCGGGAAACTTCGTCCGGTACTAGGAGCCTCGGGAAGATGGTAGAACTTCACAGAAACTTCACGAAGACAGAGGGGACTTCACGAAGACACCAGCAGAATCAAGGTGGGGCCTTGCAGACTCAAGGCGGGCCCACGGCCTCAGCTAAAGATGCGACTAAAAAGCTCCTTAGCTAGCCAGATTCGCCGACACTGGCAGACGTTGCAGTGATGGCGAAAATCGTCGCGTCCGAAGAAATGGCATATATATAATTATGATGATGAAGTGCAGAGTGCTGGGATGAATGCCTGGTCTCAGAACGATGTTGCCTGAACGAGTGCAAAAGAAGAACGCGACCCAGAGGCGGGAAAAAGTGGTTTAAGTAGAGAACGAGAGCATTCACAGATGGAAACTGTGAACGAAACAGTGAAGATAGAGAGAAAGGTGAGATAGGAAGAAGGAGCTGCGAAATACAACAAAACCACAAAAGCCAGAAGACATGTACAGAGACCAGGCGAAATGACCTAGTCGAACAAAACCGCCCCCCACGCGAAAAAGACCAGAATTGGTCAGCGCGGCGGCAAACCCTCGCCCCCTGCCCGGCTTCAATGGACCTTGGTTATTAACCAAGCTATCAACAGTATGAGAAGGAAGTGAAAAATTGAAGTATATAGTAATTCTAGGAAGAAAGGGAAGAACTGGGGAAGAGAGGAAGGATAGAGGGATGTTATGAGGGGATAGATGAGGTCGTGAGAGGAATAGGTTGATGAGTAAAGGGGAATTAGAAATTGAGAGATCTGATTGGTTGTTGGAATGTAGGCCTATACTACACTAAGTGTAGCGGTGAAACAACGTTGTGAAACGGACGTTTTATAGAAGTTATTATGGATTGTTTTGAAAAATAAAAAACACCAGCTTGTAGAGAATTAAATTGCGAAGACAATGAGCCTACTTAGAGATTTCTACGATGATTACAAGTGGTTTAAAAGTTGAAGAGAAGTTGAGAGTGAAAAATCTGAAATTTTGATAAAAGAAGGAAGTGATTTGCGGTAAAAAGACGCTATCGTACGAGCGAAAATAAGGGGTTTTAATGAATAGTCGGACAGGAAATGATGGTTTTGTTTCTTCAGGGAGGTTCTAAACTGCGTTGTGTGAAAATTTGGTGAAAATCTGATGATTCTAAGCGGCTGAAATGAGCCTATAAAGATTCACACCTGCATCAACACTGTGCATATTTTTTAATTTTTTTTCAACGAATTCTCGGCAATGAATAAAGATATCTCCATAAAAAAACGAATTCATATGGTTCAAGGATTTGGGATTCTAAAGAGCCTAAAATTATAATTTTAGCCCCATTAGAAGTGTCCAAAAAACGATCGCAACTGTTTCGGCCAATCAGAGGGCAGTAAAACAATAACAACAGTATTTCTATTTCCTGTTTTGCAGTGATTTTGTTGAAACTAAAAACTTAAATTGTAATTAAACAAGACACCAAAGACACAAATGTGAGCAAGGCGCCTCAAGTTAGCCAATTCTTCATTAATTTCATGAAAAAGAAACTTTAAAAAGTGCTCCCTTGTCTCTCACAAGCGATCCAAAATTTCTGACTACCCTTATTTAACCCTGTTTGCTCACAAATGCGAGTGAACTCGCAAATAAGGGTAGTCAGAAATTTTGGATCGTTTGTGAGAGACAAGGAAGCTCTTTTTAAAGTTTCTTTTTCATGAAATTAATGAAGAATTGGCTAACTTGAGGCGCCTTGCTCACATTTGTGTCTCTTGTGTCTTGTTTAATTACAATTTAAGTTTTTAGTTTCAACCAAATCACGGCAAAACAGGAAATAGAAATATTTTTGTTATTGTTTTACTGCCCTCTGATTGGCCGAAACAGGTTCGATGTCTTCCCGATAGTTTTCGGATACTTCTATTAGGGCTAGAATTAATATTTTAGGCTCTTTTGAAGCCTGGTGCCTTAATCTTTATGATTTCGTTTTTTCATGAAGATATCTCAATTAATTGCTGAGAATTCGTTGAAAATGCATAGGCCTATATATTTGTCCCTTTGCCATGTCAGGCAATTCAGGATAGCAATCAAGACTTCACCAATTAGCCAATTTGCCATTACATTCACACCTTGAGTTAGTATATATTCAATTAACACCTTCTAAGAAGTCCCACATCATTGAAGGCCATTGTAAAAGTGAACTTTCTCATAGCAATCAATGCCATCTTTGAGGGGAGGCAATCCACTTAATTAAAATTTAACATGAACCAGTTATCAGGCAAATATATGGCAGTGAACATATTTTAAAAGAATAAAAATAACAATGTACATATAGTGGCTTTGATATTATAATGTTAAAGGAGGGCATTCAGGGGGTACCAATATACCCGGGTACAGCAATTATATGGAATTCTTAATTACCTATTCTCTGATTGGACGCCTGGGATAGGGTATTGACCAATCATCTGTCTTTGATTGCTGCTATATTTCTAGTGCAGTAGTCAATATACCATAACTTTGTTGAACCTTAGTGGACAGACAACGCTGAAGAGGATAATGGATAAAGAATGGCCGCTGTGCCAGTTTATTCTGACATAAGACACACAGGACATACACGCACACATTTACACAACGAGACAAACAAATAACACTGATGAAACGAAGACAATATAGATGAACTTGAATACAGATGGACACATACTGCCCTCGGACCGGCCCTAACAGTGGAGGTCCTCAACTACAAGTATAAAGAGAGTATATTAGGCACATAATATAATTACAATACAAGGAAAATTAAGACATTTGAATGTAAATATAAATTAATATATACAAGAATCAAGCATTACAAACCCATGGGTGACCTTGGGAAGGAGCTTAAAATTACAAAAAACATGAAAGATTATGACAAACGTAAAACAAGTGAAGGATGAGGATGGAAGGCTTTCTACTGAACTCCCAGGGGCATATACACCCTAGAAGAAAATTTTGGATAACTTAGAAAAATTTTTGGTTATGAAAAGCTGGGAGAATATCCCAGAAATTTGAATAGAGGCTTAAAACTCCCCAGCGAGACATAAGAGCGGGGGATGGAAAAAAAAGGGTAGAGGAGGGTGGGAAAGAAAAAGACGCGACAAGAGCGGGAACGAGGAGAGGAGAATATATAGTGGAAGGAGGTTTGTGACACCCAGAGGTGAAGACAACAGAAGACCCAATGATAAAGGATAGGAAATCAGAGAACACATAGGAAAGAAGGTGAGACAGACAGAAGCTGTGAACGAAGGAAAGACATGAGTGAAGGTTAGAAGGATCATGAGATACACACATGGCCTGTAACATAGGCCAAGCAACAGCGAACCCACGCTTCTGCCCACAGTTCAATAAACCTTAGTGGGTACTAAGCCCGCATTAATGATCCGATTTTAATGAAAATTTCAGGATTTATGGTTAGTGGTATATCATACGTTTATCCTAAACATAAACATTATTATCTGCATTATTAAAAGTTTTTGGCTTTTTTAGGAAAGTGGATTGCTGCTAATGAAGGGTAATTAAAGTGTAATTAGGGTTTCTAATTTCAATGCAATTCGGAATTCCTTTGAAGTGGACAGTCCTAATGACCCTCCAGTTGGAAGATTTCATAACCAATCAGGTCACAGCAGCTCATATTCAATTTTTAGCTCAGATTTGTATTAAAATGCTATTTTAATAGTCTTAAAATAGCCTGAGTTGCTCAAAACTGCAGATTTATATTCCTTCGTTACGAAATTTCATGTAGTTGAAAAATGCACTTTTTTCATACAGTATTATTGCTGGTATTGATGATTTTAACTGAGGAAAATGGGAGATGTTGACTGTTTGAGTGCCAGAATCAGAATGAAGGGTACCTCGACTGGCTCCTTTTATAGGTCCATGCCCTCCTTTAAATGAAAGGAATTATTGCAGGGACATTTATCTGAACGGAAAATTATATTAGAAATAACCCCAGGCATCTTGATATTTGTTTACCAACTGGTGTCTCACTTTTGTCTTTGTAACTCACTTTTTAGCTATTTACAAAGAAAAACTCGGAAAATTGTGGAAGGGGTTGACAGCTAAAAATACAAGGCATTTTATAAGATCATTTTCAAGCTTCTATGTGCTTTATTAATGCACTAGATTAGCATTTCAAAATTTTCTTCTGCACACACATCTTGATAGGACAGCCAAATAAGGCAGGCTTCACTCAGCGCATTGCAATAGTGCATTCATATTTTGTTAATTTAAGGGTGATTGAGTAGAGAGACGTTAATGAAATATTGTGCATAAAATGAAAATACCAGTGCATGGTTGGTCCTTGACAAAATGTTATGAATATGTGGATACAGTAACAGTTACTAGCCTATCAACATCAACTGCACAGCACAAGTCAAGTCAGCCAGGGTATACCAGCACAACACAAGTCAAGTCAGCAGAAAAGTTCTTGTATTTTATAACTCAGATTTTAGAAGAACATTATTGCCCTTGCATTGCAGTCTCTTTGTGTTGAGTGCAGGATGTCTGCAGCATTTTTGGAACCAAATTCCAGGATTTTCTAGGCTTTTCTTGGCCCAAATTTTCCCAAAATCAAGGCCAATCTTCCAGAGAATGCAGATTATTTTTTTCTGATAGTAAAAATGTATCTGCGACCTGACTGTCACAAGAAATCGCAAAATATTCAGCTGTGTTTCTTTTTTTATTAGTATGAAGCAGATTCCAGGCCTTTTGTGGTAAATGCAATTTTTTCAAGGCTTTTCAAGGACTGGCAGACACCCAGGTCACACCCTTTGAGTAGTTACAGTCAGGGAAGTGCAAGTGATTACTTCAAACTGCTTGTGTTACTGTGATGTCATTGCATATTCAATAGGTCAATAATGGATCATTTGGAGCCTTCTACAGTTTTAATCAATCGAGTAACTAAATTATTGCCAATATTGCTTCACAAGACTGTGGCATTTTTGAAGATGCATAAAGAAATATAGTCCTACAGACGACTCCTAAATACATTTTTAAACTTACCATTTTAGATTTATAGGAAATTCACCCTGTACTAGGAGTTCCTACTTTGATATATATCTGAAGATTGAGGGATGCGACAAAGAATTGTTTCAGCAAAGCAAAAACTATTTTGTGGAGAGCTTCCGAACCTGGGTCCCAACAAATGGGAGCCCAAGGCTCTACCAGCCGGGCTAGCCCCCTCCCTTATATTCAAGAATTGTAATTGGGTGATGGCCGCTTGGCCATGATATGAAAAAAACTAGGACCCAGAAATTTGGCTGGGGACCCACTTTTTCAGACCTCACTGAGTCCCCAGGACTCACTTTTTGAGCACCCCAACAGAAACCCTGGTGCAGTGGCGGAGCTATGGGGGGGCCAGGGGGGGCCAGGGCCCCCCCAAATGGTTAAGTGGCCCCCCCACTGGCCCCCCCATTTCAGATTTGAAAAATTCGAAAAAATTATTGGAGCAGCAACAGTCACTTGAATACATGATCTGTCTAAAGTTGTTGCCTTCGCTGGCACTAACTTATACCCAATTTTCTCAAGAATGACAGTTGCCTTTTGAAAAATTCTGAGGCATCTGATAATTTTTGATTTCCTTATTTGAATATATCTAGCGCAAACCTTTTATGGGGTGAGCTACATTTGCCCGAATACCAGGATCTAGATTTTATAATGTTCCAAAAGAAATCTCTTTGAAACTAGCTATTGATTGTTAATTATGTTTATTTAATTTTCTGCCCGAATTGTTTTGCCTTTTTGTCTGAATCTTAGTGTTTCCCCCTTCCAGCATGACTATGCATCTAGAGATTCCATGCAACTCCTAAACTCAGGGTGTTTTGAGGAAATCTTTCTGTCGCCATTGCTCAGTTAAAGAAGTAATGCTCCTTTGAATTGTTTCTAATTAAACAGATCTGATTTACCAGAGTGATTTGTACAAATTGCTCAATTTTTCATGTGTGCATGGAATTTCCCTACTTTTTTGACA
This sequence comes from Platynereis dumerilii, assembly GCA_026936325.1. Classification (NCBI taxonomy): domain Eukaryota; kingdom Metazoa; phylum Annelida; class Polychaeta; order Phyllodocida; family Nereididae; genus Platynereis; species Platynereis dumerilii. Next base: position 146,089 of record JAPTHN010000253.1, on the reverse strand, counting down.
TTTGTGTCATTTGCACAAATTGCTACTACTTTTTATGCCTATTTGAGGAGGACTTTCATAAATTTTCGATTTAGACCTAAACTATGAAATCAGAAAGAGGACATTCTGAGCAAGAATATACTGAAAACTTGCAAAGACAGTTATGAAAAAACCCAAAAAAACAAGAGGACCATTTCACTGCAAAGATTCTCTTTGTGACTCATGGTAATTGATGAGGTGTCATTGTCATACTTTTTATATCGGAACCATAGGATCTGTTTCATTATTTTTCAAAACTGATTTTAGTGTAAGTATGAGATGTATGGTCATTTTGTTTATCAGTCACAAAAGATAAGACGGTCAATATTGCTAAGTCGTTCATGAAGAAGACTCGTAACGCTGTGTAAATTTTTTATTCATATAATTCCGCAAAAATGTCGCAAGAATGTCACAAAAATGCCGCGAATGGTTGGCCCCCCTAGTTCAGACCCTGGCCCCCCCTTGGCCCCCCCACTCATGGATTTCTGGCTACGCCACTGCCCTGGTGTTGATGCTGGTCTATTGTTTGGAAAAGGTGTGAAGTTCAAACTTGAATTGGATGACACAGTTGTTTTAATTAGTCAGTCAGTAAATACTTAAACCGATAATATAATAATGTATAGCTATCCCAAACATCCCCCCTCCGACTACAGCTCACATTTATCTATGTCTATCTATTTATCTATCTTTCTATCGTTCGATCTGTCTATCAATCTATCTATCTTGCTAGCTATCTATCCATCTTGCTAGCTGTCTATCTATCTATGTATCTATCTAGCTATCTGACCATTCTAGCTATCTAGCTTACTATCTAGATATCTGATCTATCTATCTATCTATCTATCTATCTTGCTATACATATTGCTATCAAGCAATCCCCAACATCTCCCATGGAGCTTACAACAGAAACACATAATTATTTGTCCATCTAAACAATTAAATCTGTCTTTCTAAAATTATCAGTTACTGGCTCACTGCCATCACAAGATGCGCTCTGGAATTCGCAAGTATGGAGCAAATTAACCAATGTCAAATAAAGTCATGAGAACCAGCCAATCAGGGCACACTAGAATATATAATTTTAAGTTGGCTACTCCCTAGACCTTATCACAAGCATTTGTAAAATTTACCACAGTTTCAGTTTGTCTCAAGTTTATTTTGTCAGCTTTTAAAGCTCTATCTCTTCCTTCTTTAAACACACATAGATAGATAGATAGATATGGTAAGTGCAGCCCTCTAAGCCCAGTTCTGGGCACTCACAAGGGTCGATTGATGAGATGAGAGAGAGAGCGGGAGTCCTCAACATGTTACACATTTACCCCATCTGAGGGATCTTTTACTTGCCCGGCATAGACACTGATACAATAGTCCGCCAATTTAACGTCTCATCCGAATGACATCCAGCTGGGATTTTCCTCATGAAGGTGCACTGAAAATGTTGTCTGAAAGAATTTTTGAACATTGTACAATGTGCGACACTTGATGACAGAGCTGTTGGTCGCAAAAAACAATTTGGGGAAATATCTTGGTGGTTTGCCCGCCCTGAAAAAAATCCTGGATACGCCACTGGTGCTGGTTACCTTTTTGGAAATTTTTGTGGTGTTTTTTACAAAATTATATCATTCAGGGGCAGAAAAATGGGAAATAGTGAAGAAAAATGGGGAAATTGTGCAGAAAAAATTGGGAAATCTGTTAAAACTCTTCGTATAAATCCCCTTTTCTTTCAGTTTCTTTTTTCTGTTAATTTCCCACTTCTTTTTTACCATTTCCCCAATTTCTGGCCATTTCTCCCATTTTTCTTACCTTTTCCCCATTTTACTTATAATTTCCACATTTTGCTTACCATTTACCCATTTTGCTCATAATTTCTCCATTTTTCTTACCATTTCCCCATTTTCGTTTCTAATTTTGCTAATACATTTGCAGAAATTTCCCCAAAATCTGTTCAGGGGCAAGTTGTCCCCCCTGCCCTCTCACCCCCCCCCCCCTAATGGCTATGCTACTGATCTCAATACCTTTTAGATCTGGCCTTCCTGCTATTGACATAATTCGTTGTAAGCCGCTTGTACTTTCTTTTTTACTGCACTGCCCCCCCCCCCTCCTGGTGATACCACTGCTAAGTTTATTGTCTGTTCTATTTCTCTGATCATGTATGAAAATCTAGGCCCCAAATTCTACACCATTTTCCCCAAGAATCTACAACATACGCATAGTGAACTCGCATGTGTTCCGCTTGCGACACAAATTCTAGTTCTTGGGCCGATTCTGACGTTATCGCGTGTCACTGGAGTATGGTTATCTGGTTATAACGGTCACAGACCAGAAAGGCCCAAATAGGCCACCCAAAACGGCCATCCAGAACGGCCACCCAAATCGGCCACGTATATAAATTTGTTATAAAAGGGCCTATTATATAACAAGAATCCGCGGATTCAAAATGGAGTGCCATGAAAGTAGATTAAGGTTCTGAAGATTGATTATAAATTGTTAAATGACAGTACCTCAACACTTCCCAATGACAGCACCAGTGAGTACCTCAACAATTGCCCCAGATTTAAAAACCTCTATGCAAATTTAAGTTAAAGTTGAGTAAGTGTTATTGTGGTCTGAGTAGATGATGATCCTAAACATTCTTGTAAAAGTGCAGGAAGTTCCAAAAGGGATTGAGTGAGTTTGTGTTTTCCCCCACTAATGATTAGCACAGTTCCAAAAGGGAATTGGCCATTTAAAATCACATGTAGACCACAGGTCTGGGCTTACAGGCTTAAAAACCACCTGGTGTGGAACTGATGTGGATATGGAAAGCTGTTATAAATAACTTGAAATTAATTGCAGTCATTGGAGAGCTTTCCAAGGAAGCATAGAAGACATTTATTTATTTCAAGACACCAATCAAATTAACTGTGTAAATCCTTCTCATTCTGCATCTATGCAGTCAGGCCTATTTAAGAATGAATTATATAATTATATAGTGTTCAAGAATTTCTGTTGGATTTTGTTTGACAATATCTCACTCATAAATAAGTCAACAAAAACTAATTTGGTTTACTTGGCCGTGATAGTGGAACTCTTCAATTTACAGCTCTCCGACGTCCCCGTGCACATTAAAACTTTCTCCGCAAACACGTTGCCATTTTGTACCATTGCTGAGTCCATAGAGCAGGCATGCCGGGCTCCAGAACACTTTTTTAATCCATTGAAAACACTATGTATTTGCATCGCCGATTCTTAAATGGAATGTTTACCATGGATTGCAATAACTATCCAGTCAATTGACCATGTATATATCTTCAGTTATGGCCTAGCTATGTGGAGGTGTCGGGCAGACAAACTTCGTCGGTCAAAATATCCGGATAAATCACAGGTAGGTCTCGTAAAACAAGTGGGATCCATGGATTAGGTACAGATCTCAACTCGGTAGGGCTAATCCAGTGTTGACAAGCTGATTTAACAATGTTATGGGCCTCGGAAAACCATCCCCAATTGGTACAAAATGGCGGCTGGTTCCAAAAATGACAACAACGGCACAAAATCAGACGTAATCACGAGGCTGCATGAGAAATTCTTGTGCCTTCTGTTGCTGTCCAGTGTTCATGACCAATATAAGCCCTTAGACCAATTTGCAAGGTTTTAAATTGGATTTCTGTAGGGAAATAATTTCTATCTTTAAATTATCTTTTTAGAGTTGAAGCTTAAGATTGTTGATTTTTTACTTATATTTTCAAGAACGCTGTGCTTTTAGGGTTCGGTCACTCCAGCTCGACTGATTATAAATGAGATTATTGACATAATAAGGTTGTTTTGATTGAAAACAACAGTTTACACCAGCCACCAAGTAGGCCGATGAATTCAAAATCTTGGGAGCCTGCGATAACATTCTCTTTGCACTGAATGCAGCTGACACATAATATATCTGATGGACTGCCACTCATTCTGTATTCGTGAAAGTATTGTCTACAACCAGCAGATAATTTAACTTCCAAAAATTTAAGTTAGCTACCCAAATGCTCAAAACCATGCAGACATCTTCCAAGTGTTTGCAAACTTAGGGCCAGCAGCATAGACAGATCTTCATCACCAATTTTAGGCCATATAATACACATAGCCAATTTAGGCTCCTTCTAACTAATCAACATACACAACACTAGGATATTTTTTAAGTTAAGCATTTTCCTATTTTGCAACCGACGGGTTCATTTTTTTTTTTTAAGTTCCAGGCCAAGTCAAAGAAATTCAAAAGTATCTAAAAGATTCAAACCCCAGCAATGAACACATTATTTCAGGAAGCAGAAGCTGTTTAATAATTGTTTAGAAAAATTAATTTCAAAGGATAGCTAATCTGCATCTGCCTGATACTTGAGATGCTCATTTGGCTGAGCATTACCTCAAGTCAAGGTCTAGACAGATCTACCTAATTGTTAACAGCCAATTAATCTACTTTCATAATTTGAAATAGGCTTGATTTATTAATTTATTTGGGATCACAGATAGTCATATACAATACACACACACACATATATATACAGGAGATGAATGAAGTAATGAGTGAGGGTGTCCCCCTGCAACCAAATGCCCCCCCCCCAGACCATTTCTAGATACACCCCTGACCCACCCTCCCATGCAGCTAATGTCTTGGCAGGGTGCCCTGACCAGTGCTATCTCAGTTCCAGAGCTGAGTCACTGTTGCTCCAAAAGGAATGCAAACAAGCCTGAGCCAGGACCTGTGCATGAAGCAAATTGATGTTTTCCTTCAAAAATAAATATATTTTGTTATAGTTTGAACTAGATAGTGCTATCACATGTATAATGGGAAATTATAGCAATATAAATATAATCTTTATGTGTTAACTGACTTTTTAGACCAAATTTGTCTTGAAATTTGCTAGTGCCAGTCCTGGCCAGGCTAGTGACAGGGCACCATGTGCACATGCAAAATGTCAGAACCACACTGTGGTGGCTCTTGGAAATGATGCCTCATTCCATGGATAACAGTCCTATTAATGCCTTTTGACTCTTCATTTGATGAAATAAAGATGGATAGCAGAGTTTCAAAGGACATTTAGGTATGTAAGTGATGTTTTCAGCCAGAAAATGAGCTGGGAATGGTGCACACCATGAACAACATGTTGCTTCATGTCACAATGACATCCCTTAATGTGGGCCTCAATGTTGATGTACACTGGTCTTGCTCTCAAGTTCTGGCCAGGCAAGTAAAAAACTTAATTTCTATACAAATGCCAACACCCATACTGTTGTTTCCTATGGCAGATGTATGCAATGTGAGCCAGTAATGGCTTTACTCAATGTGAAATGTTGTCGAGTTCTAATTACAGAGATATGACCAAAACAACGATTTGACAAGCAACAGCAAGTCATCTCACTCCATTATAACTACCCTTCTAACAATGGAGTGACTAATGTCACTCCATTAAAAAATATATTAATTTGGATGCAAATTATTTGGGTGCTGAATGCTGATCTTCCTGCCAAGGATCTATTGTCTTACACAATCCAATTAGGTCAATACACAATAGACTTCTGGTCCATAACTACTTACAGGTGTGAGAATTATCCCATAATTTGATTTAAGTATAGGCCCATTTATCAGCCTATCAAGCCTCATCCAAGAAGTCCAAAACACATCTTAAACTTGTTCTCCATCATTTATAATAATTTAGATAGAAATATAATAATAAATTTATATAATTAATACCAAAATGCCAAAATAGATATATTTATGTACTTGTAAGCAGAAAATGATCTACTTACATTTTCAAATTTATTCTTTTATAACCAATGATGATGTGACTCTTTTGTTATAAAGGAATTTCAAATATACTGTCAAAACATATCAGTACACCTTGTAAATAATAAGCATAATAATGATTCATTTATAGGCCTAGGCCTATATGATAACTGTTACATTCATAAAAGAATAATTATTTGTAATTGTTAAATATATGGTTATCAAGTTATATTTATAATATAAATTAAAATCAGATCTGTTGTATACATGATCCTTTAAATTTTTTTGCCTTTTTATGAGAATTGAAACAAATAAATAATATCATTGTTATCAATTAAATGTCTTTAGTCTTTGCCGAGATTAAATGGGGTTTCAATAAAATTTAATTGAAGAAGTTCAATTGCAGTGTCATAATCTTAATTACAGAATTTTTTTAATTTAATTGATATTTAAATTGAAGTTATCTTTGCTTTACCAATTATTGCATTATATGACTGTAATTGCCTTAATTACCATAAAAAAGGAAAATTGTATGTGAATTCTACAATTGCCTTAATAACAAGTTGTGAAAAGAAAGATAATTGCAATATCATGATAATCACAACAAATGTGTCAATTTGGTCTAGTATAATTTATGTGAAGCATAATCCATATCTCTCGTTAATTATTAATTTTTTCAAGTGGTACCTAGGCCTATGATTGTAATATGAAGTAGGCCTACTTTATTTATGACCAAAACATTATTATTAACCAATCATATATATCAAGAATATATAAGTTCTTTGAAAAATCCATATTTAAAAAAATATTTAAGTCTATGAAAATATATAATTGGAATATTTGTGTTATTAGCTTAAAAAAGAAGTAACTTTTATTGCTTTTTTTCTGTTTTTTAAAGAAAACTGGATCAAATCTTGTTTTTCATAAAATAATTAACATTAACAAAATATTAAACATGTTTACATATATTTTAAATGACATATGTGTTTGTTTGTTTGTTTAAGCAGTGTTCTAAAGTGTTGCTGTATGTTTAAAGAGGCTTTACCTGCTTGTTTATAAATGCATACTTCGGTTAATTGCTATTTAAACATGCATTGGGGTACAATAGAACACTTGTATATATTTAACCTTTCTCAAATTAATTTTCTTAATATGATTATCCAATATCCTATCTAAAACTAGTACGGGCGCTCGGAGAGCACATAGCTTCGCTGTCAATTTAAAATTGAACTTTGAATACTGCAAGATGCCGCACAAAAGGGGGCCGACCAGTTGATAGTTAGGGGGGGCTATGGCTTTCAAAATTTTTTTTTGCGTTCGAAGCGTTGACGAACAATTTTTCTTCCAAAGATTATCTGGTCGGCCCCTAAAAAGTTGATTAAGACTTATTCTAATATGAAGGCTTGAATGTTATTGCAGCATCGTTTGTTGGATTGTCTACAATTGCATGCTAATTTCGGCAATTCTGGTCAGATTTTCATGAAATAAACATTGAAATGTTGCTAATTTAGTCCTTTGGTATCTTCTACAAATGTTTTATGGCCGTTTTTGCAGAGAAAATGTAGAAATATATACCCTCTTGGCTGCTAGTGCTGCAGCAATAAATGATAGAGCATGCTGCACTGTAGAGGCCTTTTTCAGATTTCTTTAATTGTGGGCCCAAAAAAGCTCCAACAGTCACCAAAATTTAATCAGGTCTTGTGTAGTACAAATGAACACATCAAACCAAAGGGAATCTAAATCCATCCAGTAGTTTTTGCAGGAATTGACTCACATACACACTAACGCACATGCTGAAGTGCAAGGAACCACAATAGCTTCTCAGCGAAGCTAATTATTAGATCAGACTTATATTTATATTTAATTTTTGATACCTTAATTTTGGGGCAATAGCTAACTAATATTTCAGCCTAGATAGATAGATAGATATGGTAAGTGCAGCCCTCTAAGCCCAGTTCTGGGCGCTCACGAGGGTTGATTGATGAGATGGGAGAGAGAGCGGGAGTCCTCAACATGTTACACATTTACCCCATGTGAGGGATCTTTTACTTGCCCAGCATAGACACTGATACACTATGATAGCACACATGCTACATGTATACATAGTCATAGACATTTCTGAATTAGTCAAGGCAGTGTTCATATTATCTTAATTTCTTAAAGGTAAGTGTGTCATAAGCATATAATAATAATAAGGTTCTATATTGCCACACAGAACTGTCACTCAGAACGGGCCATACTAGTTGTTAGTGGTATTTTTGTTGCTAATTGTGCATTATTACATGACCATATACTCAGGACAGTCAGTGTATATATTAACAATATATACTGACTGCCCTGAGTATATTGTCATGTGATAAAATACAATTAGTAACAAAAATATATACCTCTAAAAAACTAGTATGGCCGTTTTGGGTGGCCGTTCTGTGTGGCCTTTCTTGCAAAACCAGTGTGGCCGTTTTGGTCTGTGGCCCTTATAACTAAACCCCGTGTCACTCCCCCCCCCCCACATTTGCAAAAATTACGACCCTGGGGAGAAGGGTGTGGCCGGGGGCCACGGCTGGCAGTTCACACGTCGGGCGGCCTGGGGGCCGTCTGGCGCAGGGCGGATTGACCGGGTACCGTTTTGACCGTCCCTCCTTGCGGTAGCCTCTGACCATTAACTTATTTTAACACAACAAATAAACTGCAATGAAAGTGTTGTAATATGCATATTTGATAATTAACAATAACAATAAATTTTTCTTTACTTTTAACTGGTTTTTGGGGAGGTTTCCGGGATTTCAGGGGTTTTCGGAGGTTTCCCGCCAACAAGCTCCCACAGACTTGCAATTCCACAAGTTTGCAACTTGTATTTGTTTATGGATAACACTGCAAATTCGGAAAAATGGCAGATACAGATTCGTTTCTGAGTGATGTTTCGCCAGACAAAAAAAGCCATGCTATGGAGGCGATCAAAGGGCTGGACATTAGGAGTCAAAAACATTCACTTGAACAGTTGAAAGACACGGCTCCGTCAAAGTGGAACGATAATGCTTGTCATGTTTATAGAGGGTTTAATGTCACGAGATATATCGTTGAAAACAACTTCATTTTGAATCCCCAACTTGACCAAGATTTCCTTCTCCTGACCGAATTACTTGGTGGAAGAAACAGGGGCAGTGAATGGTAAGTGCAGTACAGTAGAATTTGCCGATTACCAGTCAAAACGGCTATAAACCGAAACGGCGAGGATTTTTCCAAGCTTGACCAAAACGGCTATTGAAAAAATTAAAAATGCATGCCTTTGCCAAAACGGCTATTAGACTATACCAGAACGGCGATTAAGCTTAACCAAAACGACGATTACTAGCAATACTGCATCTTCAAAGGCTGACAGTAATTGGTAAATCTGTATCTTACACACCGTAATTGTCATCAACTTCAAACTCAAAGCTTCAAGGGCTGGCAGCAGTGTTCGAAATAAGGGGGGTCAAGGGGTCCTATAAGGAACCCCTCAAATACATTCTTTAGAGGGACCTAGGGGGGGGGGGGGCCCGGGGGGGGGGTCCTGAAAAAACCCCCTCAAATACTAAATGTACAAGATTTAATCCAGATATGGGGTTTTAAAAAGAAATTTTCTAGGTTAATAGTAAGTAAGTAATAATTTTATTGACAAAAAGGAGTCATATATAAGACTCATAAGTCAGTACAAATATGAACATACCGTAGAGGAGCCTATTATCGACACGTTTAGAAGGATTCCTCTCCACGGACCGTCGATGACGTCACAACGTCGTCCCCCTGGCGGAAAATCGTAAAACTACCCAAAATAGAAACTTCCACCAGAGGACAGCACGATCCAGTGCATGGCCACTGAGCTATAATGGGAATACTAAAATTTGCTTTGGAGGGTATTTTCGACATAGGAGGGTATTATCGACACCTGGATGGCATTTTAAACAGTTTGGTGTAGTAGCATGGTCAAAACTGCTTAATACTGCAGCCAAGGAACCCATTTTGGAAAGAATAATTTTCTCACCAGGTGGGGCCACCTGTCACTCATTCCCTGTAGCAGAACTCAGGCCTGCTTGCCTTTTTGTGCTGCTAATAGGACAGAAATGTGAAATGTGCTGGTAACTATCTGATTGTTGCATGATGTTACCAAATGCAGCACATGCATAATTTTTTTCTGGTGGGACACTAATCACTTGATGCTACAGTACGACCCAGGCCACAGGTCTCCCTGTGCTGCCAATGAAAAAGACAAATAATGAATTGTTGAGGGTGTGAACATGCATGCATGGGAAACACACAATTTCTGCAAAATGCCATAACATTGCATACAATATTGCAAAGGCTGGTCAATACAGACTCTACGAGTCCTCTGAGTTGGGCGATGGCATGCAACGCCAGAGGGACTCTCGGATCTGGTGGGTAGGGGGTGTGGCTTATCTTTTAGGGGTATCTTTTAGCTGGTTGCAGTGTCGGCTATAGCTGGCCAAGTGACCTGTATGTCAGCTGTAGCTGGTCACCTGACCCGTGTCATCACTGAGAATCTAGAGACCCAGCAATGCTGCTCATTGCTGCCTGAATCTAGTCTTGTAGAGATTGTGTCAGATAATAGGTCAATGGCAAGGTCTTAAATTTTACACTGATTACTGAAGAGGGTTTGTGAGTGTTCGTATGCATGTGTATTGTATTAGGAAAAGAGGCTTTTGACAAAGTAGCCCGTTGAGTGATATTTTCTGAAGACCATGTTAGGGGTGATTCAAATGGATGGGAATGGTCTGGATCCAGCGGGGGTGCCTGGAGGTATTTTTTCTGCATACTTGTCTACTGAGTTAGTGCATTTTACATACAATCGAAGGATGATTAGGGCTTCCAAGTCTCATCCTGTATTTATGTTTGGGCCTGGTTGGCTGATCAGGACAGGGGGAGGACACAACAATAAAGCGAAGGATGAGTGAAACTGCAGTATGGCAGTCACAGGATCACTTTCCAAAACTTCACATCCATGTAGTCTGTGGGTCACCTAACCGCATGCACCTACAGCCCTACACCTAACCTTGACTTGCCTCACCCAGCGTTTGTGTTCCCGTACATGGCCCTAATTCCGAGAAGTAGTATATTTCTTTCTGCAGTTCTGCAGTTTTGTAGCAATTCTGTAGAATTCTATGGGAAACCGCAGAATATAATAATATTTCTGCACTGTGATATATTTATTTATTTATTTATTCTGTTTTAACTGCATGTGATTGTGATGGAGCATGTCAATCAAATGAGTTTCATTTTTCAATGATTCAATAAAGTATTATCGTATCGTATCGTATCATATCGTAGAATTATGTTTGAATATTTTTTTTTGTAGGAGTTCTGTACTTCGCTGCAGGATTTGCTATTTCCTGCAGCTGTCTGCAATGCAGCTGCAAGTTCAGATCTCTATGCAGCTTGGCAGGTTTTGTGCACTTCTGCAGGAATAGAAGCTGCAGCATTCTGCAAGAACTGTAACATTCTGCACTTCTGCAGGAAGCCGAATTGTGCAGCTTCCTGTAGAGCTGCATAACGCCTCCCGAGCTGCGTAAGTCCTACAAAAGTAAATAGTGTGCTGTAGAAACTTTTCAGAAATGCTTCATTGACAGTGGACCACCAAAAAAGTGCAAAATCCCTCAGAGAAGTACAGAGCTTCTGCAAACATTTCAGAGCTGCAAAATTCTCCAGCTTCCTGTAGAACTGCGGAATCTAACAGCCTCCTGTAGAATTGTGCAGCTTCAAGCAGACCTGTAGAATGTCTTGCTTTTTGCAGGTGATGGAAGAAGTTTAAATGTACTGCCAATTCTCCTCAACAACCCTCAGCTTGCCTCATCCACCCTTTTTAATCCTCAGGCAATGCATGCTCCAACACTATGGCAGCAATCCCAATTCCCACTCCACCTATCCTCATCTATTTTCGGTTGCCTCATCTTAAAACAATGACTTCCCCATGGGTGACCGAATGTGTAACATTCATGTGGTTTCTCCTGAGTGTGGGTTTTCTTGAATTTGTAGTTGTCCCTTTTTCTCTTGCACATTTTCTCACACACAGAACATTCATGTGGCTTTTCTCCAGTGTGTATTCTCATAATTTCAATTCAATTTCGATTCATTTTATTTCAGTGACTGCAATTTGGCAAACCACATGCATAGGCTTACCATTACTTCAAAATACAAGAGTTCTGGACAGGTGGCAGTTAAAAAAAATATACAAATAGCTCTGGAGACACTCATTTAAATACAAAAAGTTGTATGTATGCTTTATCATATCTTTCAAAATATAATTTATAAGCTGGACATAAGACAAGCATTTCCAGAGATCATAGGCATAGCCTACGGGATGACTGTTTCACGGGAGTCTATTTTGCTCTGCTATTTTAACATGCAGCGCATTTAACCAGGGCCACTGCAGTGGCGTCCCTATGGGGGGGCACGGGGGGGCACGTGCCCCCCCATATTGGACCTGTGCCCCCCCAGGTGCCCCCCCCATATGAACTTTCCAACTCTGGCTAAAATATACAGTTAGTATAGAGGGTGCCCCCCCAGAGAATCGCGTGCCCCCCCAGGTGCCCCCCCATTCGAGACCGCCTAGTTACGCCACTGGGCCACTGCCCTGATATTGGTCAAGATTTGCCCTGATTTGCCATTTGCCCTGATGCCAGGGGGGTTGCAGCCCCCCTAACCACCTGCAAAATACTCCTATGCCACAGACCATATTTTCTGCACAAGTTTACAGGACTATATGAAAGGATGGATGTATGGATGATTGGGGCTTTACATCCTGTATCCTATATGAGAGGTGATCTAGACTAGGACTTGAAGATGGATGATTGGGGCTTTATGTCCTATATTTATGCACTTGGTTGGCTAATTAGACAGGAAGAAGACACGGCAATGAGGCAAGGATGATTGAAACAGCCATCCAACATAGGCCGGGGTGACTCGGCCAGAGCTCGATTTTAATCCTGGACCCAGCAATTGGCAGCCTAGCACACCAGCACTAGACCAACCCTCCATTCTGAAGAGGTCTTTGTTTTAAATAGGCCTACCTCAGCATGGATGTCACTGAGAGTTCCTTATATATTTGACTTGAACCACTATAATAAGGTGTTTCTGCAGTGCTGCCTGTGGATGTATGGATTCCTAGACCTGACTCACACCCAGTGAGATGAGGACAACAGTAGAAGTTTCACGATGACTGTTAATTTATCCATGCAGTTAAATAAAAATGGGTTAGACAAGATTTGAAGAAAAATTGTGAATAACATTTAGACTGTCATCAATTTGATGCATGTGAATTTTGTAAAAGCATCGGACATTCATAATATCCTGCATATAGGCCTATATGTCTTGCATTTCATTATGTTATGGTAGTGAGTGACTGTTGGTATCAATACCATTTCGCTACAGGGACACAAATCACAGAACTGCCATATTCTGGGCTGCATTGCTAAATGGCATCAAAATCTACTTCGACGTGAGGATTTTTAGCTTTCCCAGCATGACAAAGTTTCAGAAGTATGCCAGGTATTGCAAATCTAACAAATCTGATCCCATCAATAACAGATTCCACCCATTGTGATCCGTGGTGCTACTGCTACTCTTGCGCCGCTGGACTTAAAAGAGTGTCTAACTAAGACTTACAAAAGGTGTCAAACATGCATGGCAGTGTTGTGGAGGAGTTTAGGCCTACATCAGAACAATGCAGCCAAAACTGTCTGTTTTGAGACTGGTATAAAATTAATTGTTGTTATGTATTGCATCAAGTTATTAAGGTTGTGATTGTCATCCTAAAACTGAAATGCGTAATTTCTCCAATGATACGATGCACCTAACAATATGGAGGATACTTCCACAATGCACATTACTGAGAGAGTACATGATAGCCTATAGGCTCCTGTACTTCATTGGAAGAAGAAGAGGAAGAAGAGAGGGCTTGTATTGGTAGAAACATGGAATCACTCTACCCTCAAATGTTATTAGGTATACGTGCATCAAGAGCAGCAGTGCGATGACATCCACAAATACCCAGGTTTTGAATCCTTGGATTCTTGTGCGATTTTACACAGACATTCTTACTAAATGCCACTCAACAGTGGAATCACGTGGACCTACCTATATTTGGCCATCTGCAGCATTGCCGGCCTGTAGGTATCCAATTTATGGGCATGCATGCATACATTGGCCTAATATGCTTTGGAATTGCATGGAATGCATGCATCAATAAAATACATTAATTGAAGGTTTTTTTACAGCCTTAGCAGCTAACTGAAACTTTTCTTGTACACTCCACCTGTGCACTGGCAACCCATGGGTTCTTCCTTGACAAAATTGCTCACCTGGGGGACTGCATTCCCACTGCATTGTGCTGCCACCTGGAATTTTTGACAGGACCCAAGAAATTATGAAATTTGTGATGGAGGAAGGTTGGGGTGTCGGTAATACCCTCCATTAATCATTTTTGGAGTGTAATTTCAACACCCACCCTATTCTGATATTGCTGTATCCAATGACTCTAAATTTGGCAAAAATACAATCTCAGAACTGCAGACGAAACTTTTGATCTACTTCCTGTGCCCCACTTCCTGTTTTGGTTGAATGGTCAGTCAAGAAAGTAAACTTGTTCATTAATCAGGGGACTTAAAAACGACGTTTTTGCAAAGTGTGGAATAGTTTATTGTCCCTAATGAAGTGATCTGAGCATTTTTAGCCACTTGCTTAGACTGAAATGACGGCCGAAAGTCCGTAAGTATTGCCTCATGAATATTAGTGAGTTTCAGCTCCAAGACTTTCATGATTGCTTGTGAAATCCACCAATAACTACAAGGGGGTGTCGGTAATACCCCCCTGTCGATAATAGGCTCCTCTACGGTAAATAAATAAATAATATAAATAGAATAACAAACATATTTACCTACTTAAACTGAGTTACTTATACAATACATATATACAAAGCAAATGTCATCAAAAAAGTCACTATCATGCAGTTAAGAGTACCTCAGTTATCGGTAGCATAAGCAACATATCAATATTTCAATTTAATTATTAATTTAGACAATTGATGTTGGTATGCAAATTGAAGGTCTTTTTGAAACTTTTCCAACCATGGCATTTAGAATGTTGTATGATACAAATTGACGAAGTTATAGAGAACCGCGTATTGCGAAAATCGTCTAAAATAAGGAAAAACGACTAAACTTCAAGGCTCTTGAGGCACCAGTTAATCATGTTAAAATGCTTTAAAATTTTGCATAGGTCCTTTTTATAGGTTATATCACAAAATGAGGGGTGTCCCATCGAAAATTAGGAAATTTTTTTTTTTTTGGGACACCCTAATGTAGTCCTATGAAATAAAATATTTCTCTTTAAGAACACATTACAATTGAACATGAGGGCTATTCCATTTAAAAATCTGGGGGGGGGGGGAAGGTCGGGCTACGATTTTGACCCCCCCCCATGCATCTAAAACGAATTTTTTTTACCCCCCCATGCATTAACTTTGATTTTTTCCCCCTGTACATACATAAAAATAAATTTCATTATTTCATTGCGTAGGCCTGAATAGAGCCTAGAGCCGATAGTACATACATTAACAGTGAATTCCGCGAGTGCCCCCCTTGCATCTAAAACGTATTATCGCTCACCCGTACATACATCATACGAAAAATAAACCAGCCCGACCACCCCCCCCCCAGAGTTTTAAATGGAATAGCCCTGACTTGCGTAGGCCTATTGATGCCAATTAAGAGTAGCATTACGTACAGAATTACTGCCAGCCATTGAAGCAGCAGATTTGCAATCGCCGTTTTGGTTAAACATAATTGCCGTTCTGGCAATGATATCCGTTTTGGTCAAGCTGAGAAAAATCCTCCCCGTTTCGGCAATAGCCGTTTTGACTGTGTAATCTATAATAAATAAAAGTGTAGCGACAGTGGCACTTTCGTCATGTGGGGTCCCACCTCCAACACCATCAAAATCACCCCATTTTCACCTCCTTCCCATTCACCATCCCAAAATCCATGAAAGCCATTAATACTTGCATATCCAAATACCTACTCACCCATACCACCCAAATTTAGCATTTAAAACACTGCCCCTTTTCAGCCCCTTCCCTCCAGTCTGGATCAGCCTCTGGCTACCCTCACTGTCATACGTTGTCCAAGGTCTGTAAGACCACTGACCTTCCCCACCCCTTCTATTATATACATTCCCTCTTTTTTCATGCATGCCTTTCAGATGAACTCATTTCAAAAGCAGTTCCTCGTGCCCTTTACCCGTCGATTCAAATGGGATTGATAGAACAAGCAACATGTAACAACAACCAAGTCATTCCCTTCGTCATTATACTTCCGGTCTGAAGAGTTTGTTGTGATCCAGGCTGGATCCCAGCGTTTCCCGCCGTTTTGTGTATTTAATTCGCGGCAACCAAACTGTAAAAAAATTACTGTGATTCTCTGTCTACTTAGGTGTCTTACCCAATTAAAGGCCATTTCTTTTCTTCCATGATATTAGGCTGAAATATGTCTTCAGTATCTTCAATTGCTGTTTGTTCTATTGGATTGAATTGTGCACACAGAACAGTACAACAGCTTTGATTGCTGACACTTCAAGACATTGATGGCAATTAGCACTTAGATAAAAGAATTTACTTTTTCAATTGTCCACAAACTAGGCTATTAAGACAGGCTTCAAAGTCAATTTTATGAATCTTTCTGATGCTTTACATTATATCCTCTGAATTAATATTATTTTATGTGTGATTTTACTGTTTCACAACTTACATATTATATATAGGGCCTAATGACACCCATGTCTCTGTCTTAAAGTAAACACAAATGTAGGCCCACATAAATTAGCTTTCCCCGCAAAGAATTTAAATAGGGGAAATGTACTTACTGAATGGCACTTAATGTGTCACTTTGTCAAACCTAATTAACCTTCAAACCTATCCACAGCTCAACCAGCGAATTACCAAGATAGTAGAGCTGCACGATTAATCGCAAATTTATCGTCATCGCGATATCAAGTAGGGCGATAATAATATCGCAAAAAGAGGCGATAAATAAATTTTAAAATTTCCCCTTTTTTTTGCCCAAAAATGTGAATTTATTCCCACGAAATTGAAACTTTTTACTACAGTTTGCGAGTTTACGGGTAAATCTCTTTCTTGTGAATTTATCGCACAATTTATCGACATCGCGATATGAGACATACTTATCGCATATCGCATCTCAGCCTATTATCGTGCAGCCCTACAAGATAGATCGATAGATAGATAGATAGACAGACAGATAAATAGATAGATATAGATCTATAGCCACAAACATATGGGTAGATAAACATATAGATAGATGGAAAGATAGATCAACAGAGAGATAGATAGATAGATAGATAGATAGATAGATAGATAGCCAGATAGACAGATAGATAGATAGATGGATACATAGATAGATAGATAGCCCAATAAAAAATAGATAGATAGATCTATAGCCAAACAAAGGTAAATAAACATATAGATAGATAGATAGATAGATAGATAGATAGATTGACAGACAGATAAATAGATATATAGATCTACAGTGTATAGCCACAAACATATAGGTAGATAAACATATAGATAGATGGAAAGACAGACCAATAGATAGATAGATAGATAGATAGCCCAATAACAAATAGATAGATAGATAGATAGATAGATCTATAGCCAAAAAAAGGTAGATAGATAGATAGATAGATAGATAGATAGATAGATAGATAGATAGATAGATAGATAGATAGATAGATAGATAGATAGATAGATAGGGAGGTAGGTAGGTAGGTAGGTAGGTAGGTAGGTAGCCAGACATCCTGCCATTTGTAGATTGATAATCACAGAAACTGGCAGTGAAATAATTATTTTCTCTCAACAAATGGTATACTGAATAAATTCTGATCTGATGAAGATATAGCACAAAATATACACGTCAATCTTATATCTTCAGCTCTTTTGACTAGATTTATCACTGAAACAATATTTACATCATCTCATACTTTAATTCAGGACAACTTACATTATTCAGAGGTCACACAATCAGCATGCGAAGTTACTGGCCCTAGTATGATGCAAAAGTATGATTGAAAAGAGGTAATATATTTTCTGGCTAATCATTATAGGAAGTGGGCAGGGTGGCTACTTCCAAATTAATATAAAGTTGAAACTTGAGGAGGCCTATCGTCAAAAAGAGATAAGTTTGATTTCGAATGATAGAACTGTTAAGACAAGGGCCATGGAAGAAATTGAAGAAGAATTGAGTATTGACGATCTGCCCATTGGCATTGAAAAATCACAAAGTGTTATCTCTCTGATTAGAGAGGTTTTGCTGCACGTTTCCCTGTGACGTGTGCGTGAGAGTTGCCGTGACAACAATGTAATAAGATACTAATGTACACGTATACGTCACACGTGAACATGTAGCAAAACCTCTCTAATTCCAATCTATGAATGGGCTACTACTGTCAATCAAAGATTCAACGAATTGGACCCCCGATATCGCGAGCATTAATAACAGTGTGTATCTGAAGACCTCGAATTGGCCAACACAATATGTACAGTTTTGGAAGAAAAATGTAACGATCTTGGTCAACGTGGTCAAGGAAACTCATTTCTGAAAAGGAAATGGATAAATTTTGATTCTCAATCACGAAGAGAACTTAATTTTCCTGGGTATAGATGAATCGACTCGCGAAAACTGTCATGCTAAGAGTTTTTCTCTTCTACACTTGGGATGGAATTTGAATGTTAAATGTGTGCTGTTTTACTCATTCAGGTTGAGCGTCAAGGAGAAGCTGGAGGAAGTCCTTGGAGTGTTCTTCGTTGCAGGAGTGGAGAAGATGGCCAAGGGGTTGTTTGATGAAGAGACATTCGGCGAAGTTTGTCTTTCGTTAAATTACCAAATGGAAATGGGAACATTTTCAAAAGATGAGACTGTCAAGTGAGTGAATTTCATCATCATTAGAATAGACGTTCGGTTGTTCCGTTATATAGTAGGGGTAGTCAGGCAGCCAAACTTTATTTGTACTGTAACCCTGCACCAACGAATAAAGCAGTCCTCCCAACCAACCCTAAAAAGCAGAGTTTTCCCCCATTTTTTTAGCCTAAAACCCTGTTACCCTAATTTTGATGCAAAAACCCTTTTTTTTGACAACCCAAAAACCCTGGAAAAAGCAACTTTCTGTCCTCAATTGTTGGGCTACTAATGCAACCCAGAAAACACTGCCGAGAATGAAGTTTATTCATCATACGCTGTAATTTAGCCTTCAATTAATAAACACAGGAAGCGTATCGGATCCCACAACCATAGATAATGCTATTCCATTAAAGAAAAGGAAGTTTAAGAAATTCAACCATAAGAAAAACCCTTGGGTTACAGATGGTATATTAAAGTCCCTGCATTCTAAATTCATACTCCATAAACAGCTTACAAGGTGTAAATCTGAAATTGCAAAAGCAGAACTAAATGCCAGGTACAATGCTTACATTAACATTCTGGACAAAGCAATCTAATCAAGAATGCTAAAAAGTTCTATTGGAATCAGAAAATGCAGGATTCTCAGGGCGTCCAGCGGTCAGGGCAATGTCAGGGAAAATTGAAATTTCTTCCAGATCAGGGAAAAGTCAGGGAATTTTGATATTGGTCAGGGAAAAATGAAAAAGTGCTAAAAGTCAGGGAATTTTGAAATTCTGAAGTAACGCGATGACCAAAATTGCGTGACTACCAACCAACTGCCCAATTTAAGGCTGGCTATGAAGAGAACTGAGGGAAAGAATCCTGTTCAATGAAATTGCTCGCAATAATTGTAGGGCACTGAATAACTTCATCACTTTTCTAAGACTGCAACAAGTAACATCATGATGATCCCAGGCGAGGATATTAATATTTTGATTATACTGAATCGCTTGAATTGTCGCGAAAATATGGTCTGGGAATTTCAAATTTTAGTCAGGGAAAAGTCAGGGAATTTCATGCCACCTAACTGCTGGACAACCTGATTCTATTAAAGATATAAAACAAACCTTCAAAAATATAAGTGAAGTCCTTCGAAAAACTAAGAATAAAAATTCACTTCCCAGTTCCTTTATACACAATGACCAGTTGCTAACAGATGACGGAAGCATAGCTGATGCTTTTAAACCCTCATGCACCTATAAAAGGGGGAGGCTGGCCACAAGATGGAGACTGAGCCAGTGCATCCTAGTGGCAAAAGCTCCAACACTTTTCGAGGGTTTTTAGCTCGTCTGTTTTCTTTGAAAACGAAGAGCTATTGTCGTTGCTCGAGCGTCAGCGTCAGCTTCGTCGTTGTCCCAGTTAAGGTTTGTGCAAGTGTCCATTTGTGACCTTAGTATTTCACTTAGAGTTATGAAATTTGGTAAAGGTATTGGTCTGTGGGTATGGATGAAGAAAATGTTAAGAAATCCAAGATGGCTGCTATTTTGTGGCGGCCATATTGGCAGCCATCTTTCTTAATTCCTGAACTGCCCACTGTGATCTTGGTATTTCGCTTAGAGTTGTGAAATTTGGTACAGGTAATTGACCTCTGGGTATGGATCGGGAACATGGCAAGAAATTCAAGATGGCGGCCATCTTTTGTGGCCATTTTGGCAGCCATTTTTTACCCTGGGTTCCCCCAGGGTAATTTTATCTGAAAACCAGTCTGAGAGCTTTTTGGAAAAAAGTTTTCCCGGCCTTAATACAGGTGTGGATGTGGTCAAGTGGGCCATTTTGTGTTCATATAGAGGTGAACTAAAATGCGTTGTGGAATTGGGGATAGTTTATTGTGTTTTTTTTTTGTTTTTGTTTTTTAATTAAAAAATAATTTTTTTTTTTAAATATGTCATAGATCGTTGAGTCTTGACTGTTTTCAAGCTGACTTTGCATTATAATATCGCCCACATGACGATCGTCCATGCGTTTCAAGGAAGGCCAATAATGCATTTGGCAATTGCTTTTTGCAGTGCATCTATTCTCAGAAGCAGTCTAACAATGCTAATTGCAATTCTGCAAGTTCTAAAGCCTTGGATTCTTGTCTTAATTCTTGAATTGCCCACTGTGACCCTGGTATTTCGCCTTGAGTTACGAACTTTGGCACACGTATTTACCTGTGGGTATTGATTGGGAACTTGGCGAGAAGTCCAAGATGGCGGCCATCTTGTGGCAGCCATTTTGGCAGCCATCTATCCGCATTCTTGACCTGCCCACTGTGACCTTAATATTTCGCTAAGAGTTATGAAATTTGGTACAGGTATTGGCCTGTACAGTGTACTTGGTGCAGTAATTTCTGTCTCTTTTATTCTGATACCCTATACCCATTTTACCAAGTGTCCTCCTATCAATGCAAGCAGACATGTGAAAATCAATTGTCATATATATATATACAAGAATGAACATGCATGGCACTCCATTTTGCAATCCCCGGATTCTTGTTATTATTATGTTCTTCGATCTGATTTCATCAGATTGAAGTACATTATCATTTCGTATTTAGTCTGATGACATATGTCCCAATAAGACTTAAGACTTAAGACATAAGACACTAAGACTTAGATAGTGAATTTCCAAGTGCTCTCACGCAGTGGGATTTTGATGTATTTAAGCCAAATTTAACATGTGCATTTTATAGACCAACCTACATAAAGTAACAGGCTCGTTTTCTTTTAATGTCGTTGAGGCCCGAGGGGGGGTAGTCGCAAAAAAAATGTTCACTTGCTCTCACGGAGTCGGCTTTTGATGTATAAAAGCCCAAATTAACATGTGTATTTTATAGACCAAATTGCATCACGTAACAGGCTCCTTTTCTTTTTTAATGTCGTAAAGACTTGAGGGGGGGTCTCGTAAAAGGTTCATTGAAAATTCTATATTTTACAAGGCCCAAGGGGTCACCTCGGTGGAGGGCTACTCGCAGGGGGGGGGGGGTCTCATAAAAAAATTATTTTTTTTGCTACTTACATTTCTAGGCTGGGGGTCACCTCGAAGGAAGGTACATTGAAAATTCTATATTTTACAAGGCCCGAGGCCGAGGGGGTCACCTCCGTGGGGGGGGGGGTACTCACAAATAAAAAAATTTTCTTGCTAATTATATTGCTAGGCTGGGGGTCACCTCGGGGGAGGTACATTGAAAATTATATATTTTAAAGGCCGGAGAGGGTCAACTCAGGGGGGGGGGGTACTCGTAAGAAAAACATTTTTTTTGCTAGTTGTATTACTAGGCTGGGGTCACCTCGGGGAGTACTTATCAAATTATATATTTTACAAGGCCGAGGGGGTCACCTCGGCGGGGGGGGTGCTTGCAAAAAGATAAGGGGGGTACTTGCAAAAAAAAATTTTTTTGCTAATTATATTGCTAAGCTGGGGGTCACCTCGGGGGAGGTACATTGAAAATTATATATTTTAAAAGGCCAGAGAGGGTCAACTCAGGGGGGGGCACTCGTAATAAAAAATTTGTTTTTTGCTAGTTGTATTACTAGGCTGGGGTCACCTAGGACAAGGTTCAAGATTTGAGTCCGACAATTGTGACATTTTGGTCCAAAATTTTATTTTTGAATTTCGGTCTGAAAAATAGCCTATCTTATGTAAAATTTCCCCAGGAATCTGAATCTGAAGTCGGAAATACAAAATATCCCACCATTCTCATTCTACAAATGTTTTTATAAAGTGTCAATCGGAACCTAGCATTTTTTGGAATATCTCTCACTTTCACTGAATATATCTCAGTAGTACTCAATTTTTGTCAACAAATAAGCCTAACACAGCACCAAAGCACTAAACAACTCCTTATTTTTATCCTATAACAACCTGGCACATGCCTCCGATGGGCGCCCTGTACCCTTATACAATTTGCATTGAAAAAGTGATTTTTGGCAGGGCTGTCCAAGACAGCGACTCTGAAATATAGAATGGAGGTAAGAGAAGACTGCGATAACGACCAGCAAGTGTCAAAAGTAATTGTCATGACTTTTAAACATATTTTAGGTCAATCAGGCATATGTTATATTGCCCTTGCATTACCGACTGAACCATAGATGGCTAAAATCCTTTAAAAATTTGGTCGCAAAAAAAACTCAAGCTATCCTCTGGTCTCCTATTGAACTTTCTTAACATAAACTTGTTGTAGCCAATATATCTTGGCATATCAAGTTCGATTTTGGTGACTTTCCAACTAAAATTGCGAGAGACTGAGTGTTTTTTGCGACACCATGTATTTTTTTCAGCTTTTCAAAATTTAGCAGACATAAGTTAGAAAATGCATTATTGAGACTCAATAAATATTAGCAGCGACCTAATTTTTGGTACTACCATAATCTATATTAAATTTGGAAGATATTGATGTATCATACAAATTTCTATTGCAAAAAATGACAACGCAGTGTGCTATCAAAGTCAGCAGCTTTACCTCAATCCGCAAAATTCTCCAAAAAATTGTCACCTGACGTTTAGTCAAATATCCTTTTAGTGTGAGTATACGTTCAGCTGAAATATCTCAAATTTACATGTAATTAGAAGCAAACAATACAGGGAATGATGTCAAGGTGAAATAAATGATATCAAAGTGTTACTTTCCAAGTTATAGCCCCTTACATGTGACACTGAAAAAAATTGTCACCCTAAAATGTGCATTTTTGCCTGTTTTCGGACATATTTTGCCCAAAAACACAATAAAGGGATGCGACCTCATCATTACTGATGCCTTTACTGGTAAGTAGACAATTTTTGCCAG
Organism: Platynereis dumerilii; assembly: GCA_026936325.1. Taxonomy (NCBI): domain Eukaryota; kingdom Metazoa; phylum Annelida; class Polychaeta; order Phyllodocida; family Nereididae; genus Platynereis; species Platynereis dumerilii. Next base: position 122,562 of record JAPTHN010000253.1, on the reverse strand, counting down.
AAGGTAAGTTTAAAACCGTGTTCAAAAAATTAAAAATGAGCCTTCAGGATTTTTTTCAGTCAAATGGCCCAAATTTGTGACTCAAAGCTTGATCCTTGTCCTAGGGGGAGTACTTATAAAATGTTATATTTTGCAAGGCCCAACGGGGTCCCCTTGGGGAAGGGTACTCGCAAAAAAAAGAATTCCTGGGGGGTACTCAAGTACAGAAAATAAAGTTCATTTTACTGCACATGTCCTTTCTCAACATCTGTATCCAGTGAATTCTACTAATACTCTTAATATTTACCTACATATTGACATCCTGTCACTGGCAAAATACTTCATATGTTCCATGTAACACAGTTGCCAAATGGCAAAGGTACTCTCATAACAGAAATTCATTTCTCACTTCTTCTTCGTAAACGCTTAGCATTTACATTACCCCACCAAGTCAATTTTCAAAATATTATTTCAGCTCCGATCGAAGAACATTTTAGCACCGCGCCGGTTCTAGTTACACCCAGGCAAATAGTCTCAACCTCTATATCTCAGAGTAGACTGTTCCCACAAGAAATTGGCATTTTGAAGGAAGAGTGCGTCAGGGGCCGCGGAGCTGGGGGGGGGGCACTGGGGCATGTGCCCCCCCACTTTTGGGCTCAAAAATACATAAAATGCCCTTTTTCTCCTTGAAATTACTGTAGACAAGGTGCCCCGGTGCCCGGTGCCCCTCCACTTTTCGAAGCATTCCGCCACCTCTGGAGTGCGTAGTTATTAATTCAATCTTTATTATCACAGTGTCTGCGCTTCAGTGAATTTGCTGGTGGTCCGAACGGACCAGTAGCTCTCATGACCTACTGGTCCGGGCAAACTTTTGCTGGTCCAAATTATACGCGTCATATTTTTAAAGAAGCATTGAAGAATTAATTTGTTTCCTTAAAATTCCTGAAACAATTGATTAATTAACTTGGTGTGCTTTTTAGTATAGCTCTGGTCAATCAAGCTTCTCTGGGCCAAACAAAAAATCGATCTTATGCAAATTGATCACTAAGACTTAGAAGTGAAAGTGGCTTTGACCTGGTATATAGATAGATACAGATGATAGTCCGGCACAAAACTGGTAACACAAACAATAGCTGCTGCTGACAGTAGCCAGACTGCTAAGCGATAGAACTCCAAGGGCTTGCAGCAGTGGGGTAGTTCTCATGTACTTAGAGAGGCCTAGGGATGCCTTGACTAGCTTTGCTTGCAGTTTTTAATGCAGGTGCGCATGCGCAACTGCATTATACCAGTCACTTACCATATAATGGGTTTTGTGGATTGGAACATGCACCCCGATATTGCTATCAAATAGTGAATTTTCGTGTTTGAAAATCAGATTTTCCGTTAGTGGAGAACCCCTAGTTTTGTGCGCAGAAGCATTTTGGATTATGTATGGGTTATTTTTATAAAGAAAATCATATTTGTGACTATATGGGGTAAAATGATGCATTTCTGCCGATCAAAAAAGTTATATGTAATTTTTTCTAATCCCCAAATCTAAGAATCAAGAAAAACGTATGTGGAATATATATCAGGCAATCTATATACTAATTTTCGCTTTAAAAAATCCAGTGGTTATTGCTCTAGGCCTGTTGACAGATTGTTTCTGTAGAAAAATGGGTTTTGTGGATTGGGACGAACTTCATGATCTTGCCATCTAAATAGCATTTTCTTATTGGAAAGTCACATTTTCACATATGGAGAACATCTACAGTGGTGTTTAGGAGCATTTTGGATTATACATAGGGTATTAAGAGACAAATGTTCTCATTTATAGCCAAAATTACAAAAGTGTTTTTATGATGGTCCGGAAAAAGTAAGATTTCTTTTTTCCTGTTTTCCTTATGTGTAATAAAAAAAAAATACATTTGAGATGTACTTCAGAAATTCTATATACCTGTTTTTGGTTACAAACATGTTCAGTGCTCCATATCTGGTTACTGTTTTCGTAGATGAGTTTGTGGATTGGACGGAGCACCTTGATCTTGCCATCTGAACGTCATTTTCAGATTTTCACTGATGGAGAACATCTGCAATGGCGTGTATGAGCATTATGGGATGTGTATAGGGTATTAAGAGACAGGATTTTCTCATTTATTGATATTAACAAAATGATGCCCTTCTGACAGCTGAAAAATAAGACCAGAAACAGTTGTTTTTTACCAAGGCCTGAAGTTTCAGAACTCATATGCATATGAAAATCCAAGTTTTGAAAATATTGTGTCAAACGCAACCCTACAGTAGAAAATTCAACCTGCATTATGCAACCCGCGGGTTCTTGTTCCATTTTAAGGAGATCTGTTCTACGTAAATTGATGCAGTCATTGCCGTAGAATAGAGTAGGTTGTAAAGCTGTCTTCCAAAGATGTGACTTCACTTTTGGCTCAACTCCATGATCACACATTCCTGCGCCTTGGAGACTGTAGAAAGCACGACGACAACTTTTGATTCGATTTTCACTGTGTTTTGCTGAGGAATTGCTAAGTATGGCGCCGAGGTAGTTTATTTCATCTGCATTATTTACCTTACACCCGTTTATGGTCCACTCTGGCTCTGACACAAAATTATTTCTTCCAAAAGTTGTACAGCTACATTTTGTGGCATTAAAAGAGAGCCCATGGGCGATGACATAATTATTTGCACAATCCATTAACTTCTGCAAGCCTGTGACAGACAGACTCATCAGCAGAACGTCATCTGCATAGCAGAAGACATTGTAAGAACTGCTTCCAACGTGAAGTCCAGCTGGCACTTGGAAAGTTCACTTATCATTTCCTGATATATAAGGTTGAAAAGAAAGGGAGATGTCAGCCCTCCTTGTCGAGTTCCCTTTTGGATCATTATCGGGGTTGAGCATTTCCCCATGTATTTTATCACTGCTCTAGCGTTCTGGTACCACACAAAGAGCAGTCTCCACCAAGTATCATCAATCACAGTCATGGCCTTGTGCAGCAGAACACAGCTTGGTACACCATCGAATGCCCTCTCTGCGTCAAGAGTGCAGGAGAATACTGGTGATCCTCTTTCATTACAATAGTTAATGACATCTTGTGCTGTCACAATGGCCATCCTTGTTCCCCTGCCTTCAACGAATCCGTACTGGAGATCGTGGAATTCATGTTGGCTGGCCTCGTCCAATATTGCGTATTCCAGGATTTTGCTGAGGATGGACGACACCATTATCGGTCGATAGTTGGCTGCTATTGCAGGGTTCAGCGAGGGCTTCTTTAGGATGGGAATTAGAAGACTCGTCTTGAAGGTACTTGGGACCAAGCCAAACTTGACACATGTGTTGAGTACTTTGCAGAGTATATTGGGCAGGATAGTATGTTTTGCATATTTTAAATGCTCTGCTGTTATGAACTAGGCCTAACCAATTGAATTGCACTTCAGCTGCCAGTGTCAGCTTTGACTGGTCATCTCAATTACACTTCAAAGAAAGGGGCAAATTGATCTCCAGAAGGTGTCAAAAGAAAACCAAAACGGTCTGAATTGCAATCCGATGATTGGATTGCCATCCAGGTCCATCCTGACCACTTAAGACTTCAAAAGCCTTGCTTGTCTATGCACGCAAATGACGCAAGTAGTTCTTGACGCTAAAGTGGCTGTCACACCTTGACGTCCTCAGAAACGTCCAGATAACTTACAAGTGCCGTTTTTTTAACAGCTTATTTGGGGCTATTTTACTCTCAGGACGTACATAAAACGAGCTGAAAACGAGTATGAAACGAGTATAAAATGAGTATGAAACGAGTGGAAAACTTATACAAAACTTATGGATAATTTCTGCCATATTTGTCAGCAGAAAACTAAGAAAAATTGGACGTCTTAGAAACGAATGAGAAACGTGAATGACCTATGAATAACGAACGAAAAACGTGAAAGACAAATGAAAAACGACCAGGGAAAGATCACAACTTATCCCTAACGACCCTCCAACTTACCAGCAACTTATGTATAACTTATTGGGCTGTACTATCCACACGTTGATGAACGTCAATGATTTTTGAACATGCTTAAAACTTTTCAGCTCGATGGACGTATGACAACGTGTTTCAGCGTGTATCAACGTGATTATAACGTGTGAAAAACGTGTCTATAACTTATTCAACTTACAAGAAACGTTCACCAGCGTGTTAAACACGTTATAAACACGCAATCTAAAACGGCTAGGTGTGACAGGGGCTTAACAGGTATTCAGGAACCTACTCGCCAATGTGGACCACTGCAGGCCAACTGCTACTCGCCCAGGCCCTTTTGAGGTCGTATTTGGCGACCGGGCGAGTGCCAAATGCGGACACTGTATCACTTTCTACCTCCCCCACTATGATTCTAATTCATGCTGAAATCAATGAGACTGCTCGCACAGCTCGTACAATATTCTGAGGGAGCTTCTTCTTCTTCTCATTGGACTTCCCTTCTGTGTTAGGAGCACCCCATATGAAGGAACCTTGTGATGTGGTGCTTTTTGTTCAAGCACCGGGGGGGGGGGGAGCAGTCTGGTCTCAGACTGAGCGCTGTCCTAATACCTGACACCTTCTTTTTAGGACAGACGGAGCCGGGGGGGGGGGGGGGGGCGAGGCTTTCTTTCTGTAATCTGCAATCTTTTTTACTTTCCCCTATCTCACAGGAATCTATATATTTATCTCGTTACAGAGAGGTACAGGATTTCCTGAAGCACAGCTTAATTAAATTTAGAAATGAAGTTGCAGCTGGCTACGAGACCAAAGAAGCTGAAGAACTAGACGAGTCAAAAAAGGGCAGAAGAAAGAGAAAACGTGTGTTAAAATTGAAGGAGAGGGTTTTTGAATGCTACTTGGATGGGCTGGTTGATACCCTGGCCCGGTTTACTTGTTGGGCAAAAAGACCAATTCTGAGGTAAGTACTTTTACAAACTACTTGCAGATGAGCATTATGAACTGAAAATAAGAATGCTTTGTGTTTGAGAATGAAATGGCCTGATTTCTCTAAACTGTTGAACTTCAGACTGGAACTGCAGAGTAATAATATGAGGAAGAATGCATCAAAATGCTTTTCTGTCAAGTTTTAGATACCACAAAGGCACAAAATATACTTATTTCCTGAAATTAGTTTTTAATGGAGTTGTGAAGACACCTCCATTCTAAAAGTCACCATAATTAATAGTCCAGCAGCCGAAGACACAAATTCACTATTTCTTTCACCCCCCCAAACTCACTATTTCTTTCACATTACTTCTAAGGTTACGTTTCCATTGATCAACCAATTTGTTACTGCTTGAAGTGATGATTTCTAGTATCAAGTTACTTGAAATGCTAACGATTAGTAAATAATGATTGCAGAATGAAACAATCAGGAACACGTTTTACGGGCATCTGACCTTGTCAAGCACTGATCTTTGTTGATTTAACTGCTTTGAATGTCCAGGGTTCTGCCTTTGCTTTACTTTGGGATTCACAATGATTTGCATTGATTCACCACATACACTTAGTTTTGGGGACTGGTCAACCCGCCAGGAGAGAACTCGCCAGACCCACTACTCGTCAGACCCACTCGCCAGATTACCTATTACAGCCCCATGTTAGACAGTTTCTTGTTTATTTAATAAAAGTTTTGATAGAATATTTAATAAAAAAATTACTATTTCAAGAAGTTGTTGTGTAATATCTTCATACTATTCGGGTTAGTGACGCATCATGACGACTGACTACAATCACTACATTGGTCGTCAATTAAAGAAAGAACTTGTGCCAATTAGATGTGCAACTAGGTAATCAAGAACTTTAAAAGTCTGTAATCTACATTTGAAAATGACAAGTCACAATTGAAATGATGGACTTTACTATGGACTGCTGGAACAGCATTTGAGAGTTTACAAGTTTATTCAGGAAGATAACGCCAGCAATGCTGTTTTGAGTTATGTCCATAAAGAATTACACATGACAAGAAATGAATAAATAAAATATGAAAAAGAACAATTAAAACACAATTAAAATTAGGGAAGAGCACAATTAGATACAGATAAAATAATGTAAAAGTCAATCAAAAAAAGAAATGTAAAATCTTTGTTAATTTTTAAAAACATATTTAGAGAGATTTCTTCTAAAAACATTTAGACTAGTAATTTCTCTAAGCTCGCTTGGTAAAGAGTTCCATTGGAGAGTAATTAGGACTCAAGTTTAACTTGAATCATATATCTTTATCACGGGATTCAACTTGCCCCTTGATCAACTTAATTTCAGACTGAAGGTCCATATGATATGAAACCATATATAGGCCTACAACAAAATTCTAAGTAAAAATGTCTACCCAATGTGAGGAGTAAACTGCCTCTCTTCAACATGTTCAATGCATTTTTTTTATTGGATTTATTTCATAAGATGAAAAATATGGAATTAATAATGGCAAGTTTTGCGATTAAAATCGTTTAAATCAATTGACTAGGAATAACCGTTGATAGATGTTGGGCCTATTTGTTTGTTTTTGTGGGAATTATTATTATATCATTTATTCGCCATAAATCAGCATACAATTTAACATAAAATATATATATAAATTAATTAAAAAGTGGTAAAAACAAGCATAAAAAAAATAATAAAATTAACAATATATTTTCATTAATTTATAGCTCAGTCTGAGTTTTAAAAAGGAAAATAACTTAGCAAATTTATAAATCAATTTATTTTGGTGTAGGCCTATCAGACTTAATCAAATGCGTCATTAATAGGCCTACCGTGCACAATGGTTGTATAGCTTAATATAATTTATAGGCCGAGGATATTCACCGAGCCAGGCTCGGCCAATAGCAAGAAATTGTCTATGGAACGAGCCGACCGGCTCGGCCGATAGTAAAGGATTTGCTATAGACCGAGCCGGGCTCTGTGGATAGCAACACTATTGCTATTGACAGAGCCGGCTCGGTCGATAGCAAGTTGTCTATTCGCCGAGCCGGGCTCATTGCATAGTAACAAGATTGCTATTTACCGAGCCAATGTTGTTTTCCAGAAGAAAACTGAAGTTTTGTGAACCAAACTTGGTTTAAAGTCTTCGTTTCACATCGCGATCAATTTGCTCGCCAGGGGTCGTTCCTCCCACCTTTGCCTTCACTGGATCGGCTATGGTGAAATCCACCACATGCAAATTATGCGATGCAAATTAGCTTGATGACCCACTTTCATGACATTATTACATATTTCATGCTTCATGGACGTAGCGTTACGGCAAGTGTGTGCATTTTTACACTCCTACACGAAAATGATCTTAGATTCTGGGAAAATACACTGCAGCTTAAAATCTGCCATCTCTTATCAACAAAATAAACCATGCCTTTGCACAGGGATTTGAAAAGTAAAATCCATCCGCAACGCACGTGCAAGCTCCTCTTCTGCCATTGGTCAAGACGCCACTCTCCTGCCATGAAGTTAGACTTGTTGAAGAAAGTCCGTTGGGTTTGTTTACAGCTGTAACTAATCTATACATCTATCTATCTATCTATCTATCTATCTATCTATCCACCTATCTATCTATCTATCTAGTTATCTATCTCCTCCTTCCCTCCCTTTTTTCCTTCCAGCTTTAATTTTTTTTATAAATTTTCAGTGTTTTCCCTACAGTCAAAAAAATACTAAAATGCACCATAATATTTGATTGTTTTCGATTGGCATGAGAACTGGCACCCTGAGACTGGTCACTTCGAGTAAAATCAAATCCCTTGTCCAAGTCCAAGTCGCCCACCCCCCGTCCTCATTCACCCCTTTTGGACAGAACTGGGGTGGGTGGGGGGGGGGGGTGTTGAGGCACATGTGTCTTGTTAAGGGGTTGATGTTTCACTCCTCTGATACAATGTACCATTGAAACAGAAAATGCCAGGATTTCACGTTCTAGATAACTTGGAACTTATATCAGCAAAGATTAACAGTCACCCACCTCATTTACTTTCATTTTTTAGCCTGGCTCACCAGGCTAATTCAGGAGTAATGGTTTGAAAATATTGTCTGTCAGCTCTACTGTTCAATAACTATAGGTTCAATATATCTGTTTTTGTGTTTTATTGGTTTGTTAGGGTAGCGAGATGTATGGAAATTACTTTTTTTTTTCAATTTCAAAAATTTTTTTTTCCAAGATTTAAAAAAAAAAAAAAAAATTTTTTTTTTTTTCAAAAAGAGGAAATCAGGCAACATCTGATATTCAAATTTAAACATTTTTTGCTCCAAGATTTACAATTTTTTTTCCTAAATTAAAAAAAAGAAAAAAAATGTTTTCCTAGACAATTTTTTTTGGTCCAAATTTTTTTAATTTCGCCAATTTTTTCAAAGGAGGAAATTGGGCGACTTCAAGATTTAAAAAAATCGTACACATTCTTTTCATGGTTATTTGGATTATATTTTGTATATGGAACAACCACAATAACAACACTTCACTTGCCGCAATTCAGAACCACCTTTCCCTGCCATTTCCAAACCATAAAGTAGACTTAACTATTTCACCAGCATTGCTACATATTTTGCCGTCATCACTGCCACTAGAGCCAGGCTTTGAATCCGCGGATTCTTGTCTTATTATGTTGAGGAGTTATGTAATTCACGATAGATTTATCCAATTCTATCCAATATCAATACACAATATCTTTATGACTATCTTTTCAATGTGTACCCTGTGAGCTGACTATTTGTAGTAAATGCACTATTTGATATTGGCTTTGCATTTCAAAGAATTTATCTGTGCATGTATGTACTATGTATGTATTTCATCTCAAAGATCTCACACAGTATCTATCTATATCTATCTATCTTTCTAGCTGCCTATCTATCTATCTATCTTTCTATCTATTTATCAATCTATCTATCTATCTATTTACCTATCTATCCATCCATCCATCCATCTATGTAATGGATCTATCTATATCTATCTATATCTATCTATCCATCTATTTGTCTATCTATTTGTCTATCTATCTATCTATCTATCTCTCTATCTCTCTATCTCTCTATCTCTCTATCTCTCTATCTATCTAATACCATATCTATCTAAATAAAGTTGTAACATCAGTGCCTCTGTCTGGCTTCACAGTCCACTTTTGTCCATGACTTTCAAGCGCCCTGCCACTCCTCACACCATCTAATGTGCAAATTTCCCCTTTTTGTGTCCGAGAGCAGGGCCTCGGGCCCTTTGTCGTCATCAATGGGATTGTCATATCAAAGTTGGTGTGGATCGAAAAGCATTTCACAGATGCAAGAACAACCCAAAGTTATGATGCCATTATGATGCCCAGTGTTTACACTGTTGCACTAGATGCCCTGGCTTTAATCTTATGTCTCACTGCTCTAAATAGTTAACTTTAATCCCCCAAATTCCTCCTTGCTCAGCAGACGATTTCTGAGAAGCATCTTCTTCTTCTTCCCTTTGGCCCTTCCGCCCTGAGACAAAGTGGGGTGCACCACGACCTGAGATTTATACTTCAGCCAATTACTAAAGATAGACACATAGACACATAGACACATAGATAGACAGATAGATAGATTGATAGGTAGATTGATAGATCTATAGATAGAATGCAACTTTTAACAATTTATAGAGATGTGTTAATGTAATGATCATATCCCATTGAGTTATAAGGGTTATTAAATTGCTCGAGGACACGGTGCATGCATTGCATGCTATTTTTTAGCTTCGATCCGCCAGGGGCGCTCGAAGCTAATCAGGTCACTCTCTAGAATGGATTTATCTGGGTCACGCTGGTCCACAGATTGCATTGTGGCCCGTAATTGTGTCAAGTCATGAAAGGCAGCTTATCTTATTGACAGGAGGAATGGCTTGTGGTTACATGGTTGTTCCGCCATACATTTCACTCGTGAGCATGTTCTCAGTTGGATACAAATTTGTTTGAACCTGGCCTGGATCTTGCAGACGACTGAAGTTAGGCACTGCCACTCCAAGCAGCCACTGTGCACCTGTCACGCTTGGACGCTTGGTGACCTACTTTTGTTGTCTGTTGAAGTGTCAACATGTGCTCTGATGCTGCAGCTATTTTCTGTGGAATATGTGATATTTGGCATTGCATTTGGCCCTGGATTACCACATACAACATTATCATAAGCTGCAGAACAATTTTATGACAAAGTGCAGTTGGATAAATTTATAATAGGCCTAATTATGTCCTTGGAGTTGGACTGGTTTGAGTTCTACAGTGGTCATGAATCAAGACATCAAAGTTCAATGATTCAATCAGCAGCTGTGGAACTTCATGCAGATTGGTAGCAGGTGAGTTGACTTTTGTAATTCATTTGATAGATTATAGTGTAATAATACTAATAAACTATTAAAGTTTGAAAAGTACTCAAGTGGTGGTCTGGCATTGACAACCAGTCCACTAAGTAGGCCAACAGGTATGGCCCCACCACCCAACTTACTGGATGGTGGCTGCATGCAGAACTTGTATTTGGCCAGTGAGCTGAAGGAGGTTGTTTAGAAAGCATTTCATTTTGATTAGGTAATTAAATTAAATGTGGAAGCCAAACTATGGTTTAAATACACAATATGCATGACATTTGTAGTGTTCACTTGAGCTATCAGTGTCATTTGAGTGTTACATTACTGACAGTGACAGCTTGGCTGTTGGCTGCATGCAGTGCAATTAAATAGCAACAGGTGTGTGTGTCTGCAAGCACCAGCCACAGCAATGTACTGTGTCATGGGTGTATACAGAAGTATATTTTCCAAAGCATTATGACAGTCAAACAACCAACATTGTAGTACTTGTTACATGGCTTCCAATGCGGCTGCCTACCCAAATTTTACTTTGGAATACTTTCAGAAAATGTTGTCACAATGGTGGTATTTAATTAAAATTTGATAAACATTTATAAATTGCCTGTACATTGTACTTTTGAATTACATACTCTGATTAAAATGAAAGTTTTTGTAAACAAAAAAAATTGCAACATTATTCACTTCACTTTATATTTGGCAACCCTCTTAACCTCTTCATTAGAAAAAAATTTGCCTGTGGTCTGTAGATATGGAATGCAAATTGGGAATTAAAATTGGGAATTGAGTGACAGCTGTCAGCAGCAAAGACATGGGAGGCAGGGACTGCGCTCTCCCAAGTATTTTGGATTAGCAATTGTTCACGGAGTTCCGGGCAGAAATTGTGTGAATATGATATTTTTGGGCTAATTTAGGTAATTAGGTTTTGAGCAGCCCCCTACCCATTTTTTTTAAACTCCTTAAGCTTATGGTCAGCTGCTAATCATCAATATGGCATGGGGTCTATGGTACCACTTGATCTGTTGTCTGAAATGAGCTGTTTGAAATACTATGAAATATTTTCTGATAATGTAATGTGTAAACTCGATATGATGTTAACATTAATATTCTTTTTTCCAGATTGGTGCATCTCGTATTAGTTTTGGCGTGCTCGGGTCAACCATTTGAAAGAAAAAGCCTATGCTCCAAACTGTTACTAACCAGTCTGTCTGTTGAGAGACCAGGTAAGTTGAAAAATACAGTAGCCCAGGCTTATCTAGAAATTGCTTGAGATAACATGTGGTGAATGGACAGAATTCTGAATTTTTTTCTGTCGTTCAAGGTTCTGTTTTTACTTGGGCGTACAATGGCACGGAAAAATACATTTTAATTTTTATGTGAATCTTGTATACTGTAGTTTAAATCAATAGAAAATCCAAAAAGACAAGAGCTTGGTCTGTATTTTGAAAGTGTAATGTCTTACAATTCAGAATTATGCATCATTTTCATTCAGTGTTACATTGATGAGCAAAAATTACTTCCAAATATTTCCTTATTTTCCAGGTGCTGCATGGAGGCCATCTAAGTCTTGATCACAACTGTTACAATACCATTATCAAAGACAACTGGATCTGGCAAGCTTCAACTAATCAACATGTGCCATGAGTATTAATCAGACATTGTGACATTGTCGGGAATTTCTCATCGGTCACCTGCATGGTTCAATGATACTTTCTGACCATAGGCGTATTGCTCATAGGGTCAGGGGGGGCTGCAGCCCCCCCTGGCTTCAGGGCAAATGGGATATCAGGGCAAATGGGATATCAGGGCAAATTCTGACCAATATCAGGGCAGACCCATTGCCCTGGTCACATCCGTACAATGTTAAAATATCAGGGCTGTGAACAACAAAGTCCAATTCCCACAAATGTCTCATTTATAATCGCATCACAATGACATTGAATTTTCATTCTCATTTGCAAGGCGGAGAGATAGTTCAGTGGTCGTGTGCTGGACTGCCAATCGCAAGTTCCCAAATTTAAATTCAGCACTTATCAGTACACTGGCACCTGGGCCTAATTGGATGGCTGTTTCAATCATCCTTTGCCTCATTGTTGTGTCCCCCTCCTAATTAGCCTATTAAGTGCATAGATACAGGATGTAAAGCCCCAATCATCCATCCAGGTGTCCATTTGCCAGGATTGGACTGTATAACAATCATGTCTGTAGATCTATATATATATATATGCCTGTGTATGGGATGTGTGCAAATATCCAATTGTTTTCACTTAAAAGGAAAACTTATATTTATAAGGTGTTAAGTTTTTATTGCAAGGATACTTTTTAATTTTCGAGTTGATGCACTTGAAACTTCCTAACTGTATCGATAGCTAATCCAGTAAGTGACATCTACATGTAAACATTTTTAATCTACGGCTAAATCCTGAACTTTGAAATTTCTAGCGTTTTCTCTCTAATCGCTACAGAATCCGTTTGTTGAATTGAGCAACAAAATTGTAATTTGAGCAATAGAATAACTGACATTGAATTTATGTTATAATAAACACACTGTTAAGTATATGTATACATTTGTATTGCAACAGTATTACAAATATACACTAGTAGCATCTAATACGTGATTGTGGTCTTTTTAAACTGGTCTCATGAATTAAATGTATTTCCCATTTACAATACGGGGTAAAGTTGGCAGGCCGGGGGAAAGTTGGTTATCTATTTTGATCCACTTAATGGTGAAAATGCCAAGTTTCCTCACTGACACAGGTGGCAAAGTTGACATTCCTGTCATTAAGTGGGTCAAAATAGGTGGCCATCTTTCCCCGGCTTGCCAAATTAACCCCGTTCTACAGTATTGAATGAAGTCAAATCAATTCCAACCTTGGTGCTTTGACAACCTAGTACCTCTGTCTGTCTGTCTCATTATGATTACATTGTATATCATGATTCATCCTATTTTCATACTAGACGTCTAAATGCTGAACTTGATCTTATCAGACCTCGGATCCTTAAGTAAATGATTAACCATACACTCCTGCAGTGCTTGATAATGCATCTCCAAGGTTTGAACCTTCATTCTTTGCTCTTCCGCATAGATCTGTTAACTTGTGTCCTTGTTTCGGCTTTCAAGATATCCCGTTCTACGAGGCTTAAACCATTTCTTGATATTCCTAAACATGCTGTCTGTTGCAGTCATCTAATGTGCTATTTATGTCTTAACCTTCTATACATGGCTATGAATGTTGCAACGTCTGGTCTGGCTGTAAGGTTAAAAGCTCTCTGTCTTGCCCCTCACATATTGATTACCTAACTTGCTCAGTGGTTAGAGCAACAAAGTTGGTTTTTCGTTCAATTTCAACGCTTTTTCAATTTGCTCATGACCACCAGTCGAAGCTTTGAATCCATGGATTCTTGTTCAAACATGCCCTTCTGATGAATCCACATGCAAACCGATTCCTGATGGCCCTATCCCTTCGATTCAAATGTCCATGGATTCATATAACTAGCAATACTACAGCAAGCAGGCCATTCCTTAGTGATCATACTTCCAGTCTGAAGAGTTTGTTGTGGTTCAGGCAATCAGGCTGCTAAGTCACGCTTCACTGAGCAGCTGCTAGGTAACTAATAATGGCTGGGTCTCATACGGAGGTTTGCTGATAGTTCTTTTTTAATCTCAGGTTTTTAACAAATGCAGGGTTGTCAGTTGAATTTATGCATTACTTTTCATACATAATGATATTCTCAAGTGTTTACAAAGGGTTGTAGCATTGGCAGACCTGTAGTTTGTCAACTTTGCTTGCACTCCATACACCTGATTTATCTACGTTGAGTTTTCAAATAATTGGCTGGGAGAGCCAGAATTGAAAACATTTTCCAGCTGATTTTTGCATTGGATTCATCAATTAACATGCATTGTAATGAACGTATAGTATTATTTAGGATGTTCAAATAAGAATACATAAATACTACAGTAAAATCAGGATGAAAATGGTTAAAGATATTATTTTGTTCTGTGGTATGTAAAATTGGTTTATTGAATCACCCATCAGCATCCTCTTTACTTTTATGACACAATGACAGGTGTGAAGGCAAATGACATTTCACATTTGACAAAGTGACACATTTTAAAAGTGTTATTTAGTCGAAATATTTTCCCTTATTTAAACTCCCTTTGCAGGGAAAGCTAATTTACTTTTTGCCTACATTTGTATTTACATTAAGACAGCAATTACTTGGATCCCAACAGAGCAGACACTTGAAAGATGACAGCTATGAAAGTTAATTGCACTTTAACGTATCAGTGTTACCTTTCACACCATTCAAAGGAATCAATTAAGTTAGTTTGAATGAAATGAAACTTTAAAAGCAAGTACATACAGCCATACCTGTATAGAAAGGTAACTATCCTGTCATACCTGCAAAGCTCACATTATTATAATCAGATCATTCATCCCTATCCACAGCCCAATCAGAGAATTGCAAATTTAATCATCAATTTCATCTTCCCTGTCTTTTCACTTTACAGGAATGATGAATCTGTTCATTCATATATATATGCACAGATGGATAGATAGATAGATGGATAGATGGATAGATAAACGGATAGAGAAAAACACACAGCTAGACAGATAGATAGATAGATAGATAGATGGACAGACAGGTAGATATTTAACAATCCAAATTACAATGTTCATCCCTGGCTTCAATGCAGTCACTTCACTGCATGTCCTGCCCACATCACTGTGTGTCTCAGGCACATTACTTCACCCCGCCCCCCCCCCCAACCAACAAATATTTACAATTGCAGCCCTCCTCCTTCATTCAGTTATCACTGGGTAATTCTAGTATCCATATAAATATCTATCTATCTGACCGCTTACCTGTGCTTTTGTCTTTATATTTGATCATGGTTTGACTATGTATTTGACTATCTGACTATATATTTATCCTATATATATCAAGCTTAACATTTATCTGCATCTATAACATGTAGTCTGACCTTCTATATATGTCCATTTATCACCCAGGCACAACTGATCATCATTTACATTACTATAGCTTCAGTACCCCCATAAGCTTATGGGGTACTGCTAATCGGGTACTGCTAGCTTGTATTTCCCTACAGTAGTTGTGCTCATCTAACTGCACATAAATAGCCACATAAAAACCTTTCACTGCACATTGTCAAATTCAGGCAGAAATGATCTGCTACACCAAGTCCAAATAATTGAGACTAATCTTAAAGAAAAAATGCAGGGATATTTCTCTTACTCTCCATCTTTTACTTGCTATTTCTTTCTTTCTTCCTGTCCTATAACTTCTGTTGTTTTTTTTCCTTCCTACAACTCATTCTGGCAGTGAAGGGGTAAATTTTACAATGCCCATGCAATGCTGTTACCAATCTGGGTCCTTATCATATTGCCATTATCTTAATTTGGTCAAATATCAAGTTCTTGTGATGAGCACCCTCCTGTAGGAGGATGGTGATGAGCCCTGCCATTATGGATTGGCTCCCTTTGCAGGTCCCTGTTGGTGGTCACATTAATGTACAGGGGACATTTCTCAGATAGAGCAGCTGATTTGTGTGAAAATTAATATTTCAATGGATAGCTCGTGGAAATTTCCATTCAAGAAAGATAGACAGATAGGTTGGTTGGACTGCACTTCCAGCTATAGGCTAAAGACAAATCCCCAACCCCCTTCCATGACAGACATACATTACCCACCCTGCCAAGATAACTGCATGGGAGTATGACATTACCTGATTTGCAAAGAAATCCATTCAATTTTGTCACTGCCCAAGTATTCCAGGACACTAATTCAATTGATTAACATGAGAGACATTCCACTGTCAAGCTCACACCAACTTCATAGAAACCCTGAAGTGACCCCTTTTTGAGCCTGTTAACTTCTGTAAAGAATGTCAATTATGGAACAGGTGCTTCAAACTTCGAGTAAAGTCACCAATTTGTGATCAGGGATGATGGGCTTCCATGAAATTTTAAGCTTCATATGAAGAAATTTGAAGATAAAATCATATTTGATAAGGTCATCCAAAAGTTTTTTTATTTAAAGAGTGGTCATGTTAATTGGTTGGTAAAGAAAAGATTTTTTTTACCTGAAAACGTTTCATCAGATTCAGATATATGTATTTATATGTACTAGTATAACACCCATGAAGACATGGGAGCGGAGGGAGGAATATCAAAAACATTGATTCACTTCTATTTCTGTGACTGTAATTACAAACACCAAAAGCTACCAAACATGGCTAAGGACCTTGTAGAGAGTTGCAGGAAGATCCTTGCAAGTTTTCATAACTACCATCAATAGAGCAGCGTGAGGGGTCCGCAAATTAATAGTAATACTAATACTATGATTTATAGACTAATTATAGTGCAATATATTGCTGATTATTCCACAATTAATGGCCGAAAATTCGAAAAAAAAAAATACCAACACCTATGTTGAGTGTACTTGTTTCATATGAATCAGTGATGTGGTATTATTGTTGTTGCAGAAACTAGTTTTACACTTGAATTGTAAAAAAATGAATTTGGAAAAAGATTAAAAATTTATGGAAGCTCAACTTTCTGTAAATCAACTTCAGCGAGAGACCCTCTTTTTGCCTTGAAAGTTCTGAGAAGGACATCCTTTTAATCAACCTATATAACAATTAACTCTCATTAGATACATCAAAGGGGTGACAAATGGGTCTATGATGACACAGTGGAGTGCTCATCAGTAAGCATCTCTGGGACTCACATGTTTATCAGTTGTTTAGATATCAAGACACATGTATATATAGCTGTATTTGATATCTCTGTTTGTCAAAAAAGGGACAGTGGTCGGTCAGTGTTATCTTCTGGGGGAAACTTTTTTTGGCAACATTGGATTCCCACTTCTTGCAAAGTTACCCTGGCTAATTAATAGGTGGTTGTCACACCATGGACCAATAACTGCAGAGTGGTATTATTGTTGTTGCAGAAACTAGTTTTACACTTGAATTGTAAAAAAAAAAAGAATTTGGAAAAAGATTTAAAATTTATGGAAGCTCAACTTTCTGACCAACACACTGACCAACCCTTGTCCCACCTGTGCCATTTTGTGAACCAGTGCGACATCTCCCCCTCCCCTCAGGCCTGGTTAGCTGCATTCCCTTCATATGATATCCGATATCAAAGGGTAAACTACACTGTATCTCAAGACTTGCCTGTACAATCTACCACCCTGTTATCACAATGTGTTACCATATTGCCACGACTCACTCAGCGTGAGCATCAGAACACGACATGCAGAGGGCATTGTAATAGAGCCACAGCAGGGCCAATACGTTTCTTCTATTGCCATGGCATCATCATACTATTAATTCACGGACCCCTTACGCTACTCCAACAAAACTACTGATTGCCCACTTATAAAAACTTGCAAGTAGCTTTTCTGTATTCTCTACAATGTCCTTAGCCGGGTTTCATGTTCAAATTACAGTAAAAGACATTGAGATGATGTTTCCTCATAATCTAAACACAGGCCATTACAAAACACCCTTTAGTATATCATGCTAAACAGTGCCAGTTCACAAGTCAAGAACAGAACAAATTTACATGGTTATAACGCCCCTGTGCACACAATTAGGGGGCCAACATTTAATCTCAAAGGGGGGGAGGGGCTTGGAGTTTTTTGGAATAAATAACTTCTTGCTGAGTTTTGGTGAATAAACAAATAATTCTTTTTTGGCAGTCTTGAAACAAATAATTTCTGGTGGGTGTATTTCTTAACAAGTTGTTGCTTGATTTAGGAATGAAAGGAATTTGCATGCTTGATTACATCGTCACCATGAAATAAATAATTTCCAGCTGAGGAAAACTCAAAGCCCACTGGAAAATAAATGGTTGCCCCCTTATAGACAGAATATAGTTTGGGGAATAGATGACACCTGAGTTCTTATAACGCATCTGGCTAACCTTTCTGTATGAAGTTCAGATTTATCAGTGGGCCTACTCAAGTGATCTCAGATGGAGAGTTGTTTTTCCATCACTATCTTGATGGCATGACAGTGAAGACATTTGCAATCACCTCGTTTAATATTTCAAGAAAATTTGTGAAGAAAATCTTGCATTTATACCACATATATATAAAGCTCCAGACAGTGGTCTTAATCTTTTTATTCTCTGTCATGCGGAATTAGTGACGCTTCATTGATAACATGTTCCACACCTGCTCACTTGTCAAGTGGCCAGCATTTAATCTTAAGGGGGGGGGGGGGTTGGAGATTGGCCTTTTTTTGGAAATAATTAACATTTTGCTCAGTTTTTTTTTCTGGAACATGTTATCTATTTGGGTAAAGTCACTACTAAAATGATGTCATGAGTTTTTCTTGTAACTTTTCCTTCCCATATATAGAATACATGTCTTTAAAAAATCTCATTCAGTCACAGTGTCCACAATTATAAAATCATCCGTGACAGGGTATAGCTTGATTTAGAAAAGGAAACATCACACACCCAAAATAAATAATTACTCTTCAAGCCCCCCCCCCCTGTAAATGGTTGACCACTTATTAATTGTTGTGAGCCAGTGCTGTGGTCAGCAGCAGCCCGCCCCCCTCTTTAGATTTAAGGCCCAGACCAAAGTTGCCTGCCCACGTCACTTGAACAGTTTGAAAATGATTTCAGTTATGAGTTGGGATGCTAATCTGCAAAAAGCTCTGCCAGCTCTTTAAACCCAATCATGTTACAAACCACATTAATAGAACTGTCAATAATATGACTTAAATATAATAATTTATAACCACCCTTCTTTTTCTTCAAATTTTGTAAATTCTATTGACACAGCTTTTGGATCCTTTGCACTGGTTGACCCCAAGCTGGGCTTGATTGCCTATTATGTTATGGAGTGAGGCCAGCATTTTGAAGTTTGCCTCTGGAATTTGCCGACTCACCAAATAAATGAAGGAAAAGGGGAGAAATAAATGAAGTTGACATTGTGATGTTAGTTAGATGGATAGATAGATAGATAGATAGATAGATAGATAGATAGATAGATAGATAGATAGATAGATAGATAGATAACCCAGTAGATAGTCTTGAAGTTAATTGTCACAAGTAAGTTTTCTGTTACAAATGAAGAAAATACTATTTAGGCTAAGATAGATCAAAAGACAGATATATGGAATTGAAGATAGTTAGATAGACAGATTATGGCCACGTATTTATTATGAAATGTTGAAGTTTAAACCGTGCCAGTAGGAGTGGGGAGGCAGGTGAATCAAGAAAGTCTGTCTGGGGACAGCAAGGCTGGCAGGCCTGAGAGGACTGGCCACTGCACAGGCCAGTCTCATACCCCCCTACTTCTAGATCCGTTTTGAACCTCCAATTCCTTGTCAAAGGCTCCCTCACTAGACTCTTCTTCGACTATTTCCAGTTTTCATGACAATAATGCCTTTCATTTATTACAAGATGACATTACTCATTTTAGCACCCTTGGTAATGTTATTATTAGTGGGGATTTCAATGCTAGAACAGGCAAACATCCTGATTTTCTATCAATTGTTGGCAAGGACAGTCAGAACTTTGCCAATAAATTTTGTAACGATTTATCCGAGGAATTCCCTGATCATGTCCGAAGCTCTGAGGATACCAAAGTGAACAAATATGGTAGAGAACTATTAGAATTATGTAAATCTACTGATATGCGAATAATGAATGGTTATTTCAACAATACCACTGGAATGTGTACTTGCTATACAGCCAATGGGAAAAGCTTAATTGATTATCTGATATGTGACACTTACTGTTTTAGAAAATTATCAAAATTTTCCATTGATACGCTAAACTCAGATTCTGACCACAGACCATTGATTTTCACCCTTCAACTTACATTGAGGAGACAGACTCTTCCTAAAACGGAAATACAGCACACTACTCATGCTAAATTCTTCAGATATATATTTGATAAGGATAAGGCATCTAATCTTATTAGCTCTCTAAATAGCAATCTTGGTGGATCATTACATGATGAATTTATTAACAACATTGTATCTGATAACGGAGTGGAAGCTGTCATGTCCAGCATATACTCTCTGGTAGACACTGCTATTTCACAAAATTTTAAAAGGAAATATCAAAAGTCTCTGGGAGACAAGTTTCCTAAAAATGAATGGTTTGATGAAGAATGCAAAACCTTAAAACGTACTGTAAATGATTTCTCTAAAAATAATGACCTTAGTGTAGAAAGTAATCTTAATCAATATTGTAAGTTAAAAAAGGAATATAGAGCCATGACACAAAAGAAAAAGAGACAGTATCAAAATAATATAAGAGATAACCTGTGTGACATGCAAAGTAATAATCCAACAGAATATTGGAAATATTGGGATAGGTTAAAGAAAAACGCATCAAGCTCAATTACTGGTTCAATTTCCCTTGAGTCTTTTGAAATGTACTTTAAAAGCATTCAGTGCCCTCCAAATGATGCTTATCTCAAATTTGATGTTGAGTTCTTAAGAGAAATTGAGGATTTTATGCAAAGTTATGACAATTCTTCCCATACGGATCCAGTTATGACTGATGCACCTATTACTACATATGAAGTAGGAAATGAGTTGAAGAATCTGAAGCTTGGTAAAGCTCCTGGGATTGACGGTATAAGTAATGAATTTTATAAATACTTATCAGATTCTATGGTTGAACCTTTGACAGTTCTCTTTAATTATATCTGGGATAAAGGGGTATATCCCGAGAAATGGTCCGAAGGTATCATTCAGCCTTTGCATAAAAAGGGAAGTCGCAGTGAACCTGACAATTATCGCAAACTAACTTTAATGGCGTGTATGGGTAAAATATTTGAATCTATTATAAATAAAAGGCTAGTCTTTCAAACAGAAGCTTCAAACTCTAATGACCCTAATCAATTTGGTTTTTGTAAAGGCTGTAGAACTAGTGATAATGTATTTATCCTGGATACACTGATCTCTTATCAAATGTCAAAAAAGAAACCTCTCTATATTACTTTTGTGGATTTTTCAAAAGCATTTGACTTTATCAATCGAACATTCATGTACTACAAGCTTATTAAACAAGGTTATCGTGGTAAACTTCTAAATATTATTCAAAGCCTGTTCTCTAGATCCAGTGCTAAAGTTAGATGGGAAGGGCAGCTGGGTTCAAAGATAGAAAGCACATATGGGGTCCTTCAAGGAGGGATTATCAGCCCAAAATTGTTTAATTTGTTTCTTTTGATATGGGAGAGTATTTTGATCAAGGCCAAGGTCTTACTATAAATAACACAACATTTACTCATTTGCTTTATGCTGACGATCTTGTACTTATTTCCGAGAGCGCCGCTGGCATGCAAGTTCTCTTAGACAATCTGGCACGATATTGTAGAAAATGGCATTTACTCATCAACTCACAAAAGAGTAAAGTCATGATTGTCCAACCTGGTGTAAGACGTAGAGCTGGTAATGCTGAGTACAATTTCGCAATTGACAATGAAAAACTTGAAGTTGTAGATTCTTATAAATATCTAGGTCACATTATTAGTAATAGTCGCAGAACTCACGGTTTAATGTATGAACACTTAGCATCACAAGCTCAAAAAGCAATGCATGCACTGAAAGACAGAATTAGATCCACTGTTGGATATCTTTCACCAAATCTAAGTCTTAAAATGTTTGATACACATATTCTGCCTATTTTAGAATACCACAGCGAAATTTGGTTCACATCTAAACAAAATGATATTTTGGAAAAAATACAATTGAAGTTTCTCAAAAATATGCTTGGGGTCAGAAGTCAGACCTCTACAGTAGCTATCTTAGCAGATACTGGCCGATTCCACTTATTATACAGGCAGCAAGCTGCTGCAATTAATTATTGGCATAGACTGAAGACAGGTAATTGTCCAAAATTACTTAGTGAATGTTACAACATTCAGGTTACACTAAAAGCTAAAAACTCACCTTGTTGGTTGTCTAAAATACATCAAGTCTTTACTCATTTAGAAGTTACTAACTTTGAACTAAGTCCCAACAAAATCACTTCACTCCTATTTACCAAAGCTGGAGAAAATATGCTAGCTGAGATAAATGATAGTATGAAAAACCCTAAGCTAAGAACTTACAAATTATTTAAAAAAGATCTGCGACTTGAACCATATTTAAATCTGAACTTTCCCAAGTATATATATCGCAGTATAGCTCGCTTTAGATTAAGCTCTCACAATTTAAAGATAGAACTAGGAAGACACAAACGTCCTTATGTCCTGCGGATGAGAGATTTTGTAAAAGATGCACATCAGGACTAGTTGAAGATGAATATCATTGTCTTATGATTTGTGATTATTGGAAAAAGGAACGGGTAGAACTGATAGAAACAGCATCAAAACTTATAGAAAACTTTGCAGTGTTAAGCTCTCAAGCACAGTTTATTGAAATTATAACAAATAAAACAGCTGATATAAACTTTGTATTAGGTAAATTCTTAAACATTGTCAATAAAACAGATAATAGCACTTAGAGTAAAATTATGATATATAGGTATCTATCCACAAGTCTGGGTGGCTAAAGGCACTGACACATTGTCTTGCATGTGGCCAGCCCGCATGAGTAACATTTTTTAACTTGTGTATTTCAATGTGTATGCAACTTGTATATTTTGATGTGTATGTACAATGTATATTTCTATGAATCAAGTAGGTTTTATCACTTGTAGAATATTCCAGTCTCTGACCGTCAAATGATCAGTTTATGATTCTATGTGCCATTTTACTTTATACTGTAAATACTGTAAATATACTTGGATGTTTTGATGTAGATTTGAACTATGGTGTATGTATCCTTCATTGATTAAAGGTGCTACGTTGTGTACTATGGTACTAAAACCGCATAAGTGCTAAATTGACATTGTATGCCTACCAATTCTATAGACTGTGATTGATATGATGATGTATTCTTGTATATTTATTTAAAGAGAATGTGATATTATTGTTATTACTAGATGTAGTGTTAGTGTTAGTACTAGAACTAGTTCATGCTTTTACTTGTACCCTGTTTACTGTTTGTACCTGACATTTTGGTCAAATGTGACCTTGTTTTTATGTCAATAAAAACGTATATATATATATATATTTTCCTCCAGGCACTTGAAACTTGCCATATGAACTGAAAAACCGCCATTATATATAATGGCTTCTTAACATTGATTTATTTCAGTCCAATCACCTGTAATGAGTAATTGAAATTGTGATTTCATATGGGGCCGTATCTCCAGGTTGCTCCTCTTTTGACTCTAGCTTCCAACCAATATGATCCAGTGGTCTACAGGGTTCAATTCAGCAATTCTAGGCCTATTTAACCTATCAAAATTTGCCTATCAAGCCCTGACCCAGGGGTAGGGGTGGCTTGGAGTTTTCCTGAAATTATTAATTTCTTGTCCATTTTTGCCGTATAATTATTTCTTGGTAAACAATTGATTGGCTATCCTCCAGCTAGTAAAGGTATTTGATCTATTATAATTATCATTTTACTAATTTGAATGTGTGACTTTCCTTTACATTTAGATTGTATAAACATTAAAACTGCTGAGTTAGCACATTCCTTGCTAAACATCAAAGGCTGCTGGCACGTGGGTGGGCCTGGTGTTACGTAACAACCATGCAGCATTACTTTATAGGCAATAAAGCCCAGAGGTCACTGGGTGCAAAGGATCCAAATTTTTTAAATAAAGTTAATTCAACCATGACAGTTACCAGTATCTTTCCCTTTGTCTTTCTCTCTCTGTCACTTTAACACATAAGACTTGACAGACCTGCAGAGCAGGAAGTCTTGCAATTTCTGTCCAATTTCATATAATTTTTGACCCTGCTAAGGCTTGACTCATTAGTCTCGCAATAATACAGTGTATGTATGTTGACAGGTTGTTTGACTAATAATAATAGGCAAGGAGTTTAACATCATTGCAAAGATTTGTTAATACCGAAGGCAGTAATGAGAAAATTTGTAAGTGACATACATGTATGATAAGTATATAGGAGAGGAATCAGCCCTGTGTTAATTAGATGACTAATTGGATACAGGGCATCACCTCTTCAAGGGAATTCATTCTTTATTGATAATACTAATAGAGGAGGTTAAAATTGAGGAAGCAGTCTATGAACACTGCATGGTCAATTTAAACTCTGCATGGAGTCACTACCAGGCCAACTGATGGGACAGTGGAGTGAAGGAGGGGGTGCAAGCAGGGTAGGGGTGCAAGCAGGAGAGGGGGTGGCTTGCATGGGCAGGGTGGGGTGCACACTGCTGAGTCTGTTGTGGTCAACTGTGGAGGTGTCAAGTAACTCCTGCTGACACCTGGCTGATAAGGGCTGCACAATTAATGGTCGTCTTATCTAGGGGACCTCGCTAGAGTCGTCAAAATAAGGTAAACAACAGGACTGATAAAGCACTTGACCAAAATGTGTTTGATATTCAGGCATTGTTGATGTTAGGATTTCTGAGAAGTGAGAAAAAATTTCAGGTGTGCTTTAAATTCCACATTTCAACATTTTGAGACAGCATCTCACCAACTGCAAACGGCTGGTCTGTCTTTATTTGCGAATGGATTCTTATCGAACTGTAGATATAGACAAAATAGAACCTAAATTTTCGATTGAGCTATGATACAACTCTGTATCTTGATTAGAAGTGCCACAAATCATGGTGAAATAGGGATATTTACAAATTCTCGTATTTTATGGTTCTTGGCCGGCAATGTACAATTTTTGCACCCCTGGAGGCAGCAGTGCAAACCAATCAAGGTGACAGGTGTCAGAGCAAGGTGTCAGAGCTGATTGCACTTGGCAGTGCAGCTTTGATTGTCCATGGATCTTTGTCTCAGGCCTATGTTATTATTATGGCCTATTCTCATGATTTGTGTTATCCACTATTGTTTTTAATATTTTCGGACACTACTTTTCAACTAATGTTTTAAGGTGGCTCGCTACCCACGAAATTACGTCACCTGCACAGATTTCCGCGCAGGCAGGCCCTATCTATGGTAACGTCACGATTGCAGTTGAGCACTGCTGACACTGTTTCAGGACTTTTTTTATTTCTGAGAATTTCATGTGTCCGATGCTTCGTTTAGCATTTGTGAGACTTCTAAGAGGGTTAGAGACTTGTGGTCTTCACCATTAGATGCGCTATGAAGAATACTATAAACCGACGGACTTTCAGCTTTCTGCTTTAAGAAGACAATTTTTACAAGCGATTTTCGGCAAGCATGTCTAATTTCGCAAAAATGACTCAAAAATTTTTATATCAATTTCCAGGCCCGTTGGAAGGCTTGTCAATATCATTATATTGTTCCTCACTTAATTTGGAAACAGATGACAAAGAAATAGAAAATTCTATCCCGTCTTTTTTTTTAGTGCTATGATTCATAAAAAGATAAAAATTTTCAAAATCGAAACTTTTGTTCCGAACCCCTAGAAAAGTTCTTTAAACTAAATATAGGGTAATGCTCCGTGAGTCGGACACTTTTGACTCGGACATTTCTTAAAGGTAGCCTAGTGTTTGATTGACAGGCAGTCAAGCATCCAACAAGGTGCCAATCCAAGGCTATGCTTGTAATCTGTCTGATGATAAACACTTGAGGGACCATCTGGCCATGTATCTGGGGGACTACCTAAAAGGCGTGACAGACCCACGTGACGGCACGTGACGGGCGGAACGAACTAAATGGCGTGACAATGATTGCGGGACAGCCTCTGTTACATTAAAATTAGCAAAGAAAGACAACTGTTTGGTGTACAGAAATGGCAGACCCCTTTTTAACCGGCCAAAGGCCAGTTAATAGAGGAGGGCTTAAACAGATTTTTGGTGAAATGGGATTCTTGTCCACTTGTCCACTTGTCCATGTGTCAACTTGTCCACTTGTCCATGTGTCAACTTGTCCACTTGTCCACTTTCCTTGCCCCTCTGAACACAGTGCTGCAACCCAGTGAGCAATGGGGGCCAATGACAAATATGGACCTGCCCATTATGAATGGGGGATTCAGTTAGCTGTAAGGGGTTACCATGGTTACAGGTGCAATGAACAGCTGCAGCCAGCAGTGGGCCTGTGAGCCTCATTGGAGAAGGTGCCCCTGTGTCAGGATTGCTTAGAATTCCAAAGCACTGTAAGAGTCAAACCATTTCAGTACTTGTGTTTTAAAATAATTGTTCATGCCTAGATGAGGCATGGTTGCTCACTCAGTGGATCATTATGTTTGTATAACACTTGGCATTGTCTACTTCTTAACCAGCTTTCTGTACAATGCTATGATGTAGTTATGTACCATTGCCAAATTATTCCTGCAAGCAATGTCTATCAACACCAATCCACTAAACTCCCCCAAGAGACCAGGGCTTTTCACTGTGCATTTCTCATTCTGACAGTATACTTTGACAAACTTTATCATTACAGCCTGTAAATTTGATATGCATAAAATGAGTGTTGCTTCCCACAGATTTTGGCACTCTGTGACTGTGAGTCATAATAACTGATGAAGTGTCATCTTCCCAAATTTAACATCCATGGGAAACATAGAGGCTGTTTGATTAGTCATGATGAAGAGAAGGCTATTTGATTTGTCATGTGACTGATCTTAGAGTATAATTATCGTGACAAATCATCAATATGATGATTCACGAAGTGCAATTTTCACAGTGCAACAGCCCACTCTGTTTGGATATCAGTTTTACAGACTGTAAACTAAAGTGGTGTTTTAATTGTAGTCTGCAGAAAAGGTTACAAAAAGACGCTTGACACCACAAATAAACGGGCCTGTAAAAATTCTGACGGTCCTCTAAACCAGTTTTTACCAGCCCGCATGCCTTGTGAAAGGTCATAGTGAGTTTTAAAGGCTGTTAGTATTTCACTTGGATTTATGAAATTTGGGATAGGGATTCACTTTGGGGTCGCCTTCAAAATTTTTTGGAAAAACCCAAGATGGCTTCCAAAATGGCCACCATATTTTGAATTGCCCACTGTGACCTTAGTATTTCACTTAGATTTATGAAATTTGGTACAGGGATTCACTTAGGCGTTACCCTCAAAAAAATTAGTAAATCCAAGATGGCTGCCAAAATGGCCACCATATTTTGAATTGCCCACTGTGACCTTAGTATTTCACTTAGATTTATGAAATTTGGTACAGGGATTCACTTAGGGGTTCCCCTCAAAAAATTTTGAAAAAATCCAAGATGGCTGCCAAAATAGCCACGTTATTTTAAAATACCTACTGTGACTTTGGTATTTCACTTACATTTATGAACCTTGGTACAGGGATTCACTTAGGGGTTTCCCTCAAAATTTTTGGAAAAGTCAGAGGTGGCTTCCAAAACGGCCACCGATGTTCTGAATTGCCCACTGTGACTTCAGTATTTCACTTAGATTTAAGCAATCTGGTATAGGGATTCACTTAGGGGTTTCCCTCAGAAATTTTTGGAAAAATCCAAGATGGCTGCCAAAATGGCCACCATATTTTGAATTACCCACTGTGACTTTTGTATTTCACTTAGATTTATGCAATTTGGTATAGGGGTTCACTTAGGGGTTCCCCTAAGAAATTTTTAGAAAAATCCAAGATGGTAGCCAAAATGGCCACCATATTTTGAATTGCCCACTGCAACTTTATTATTTGGTTTGGGGATTTGCTTAGGGGTTCCCTCATACATTGTGAGAAAATTTCCAAGATGGCTACCAAAATGGACGCCATATTTTGAAGTGCCCACTGTGACTTAAATAGTTCACTTACAATTCTGAAATATGGTATAGGCATTTGCGAAGAGGTTCCCCACATAGTTTTTATGGCTTGCAGCAAACACTTTCAGTCTGGCAATCACTGCTCAATACAAAACAATCCATGTAATAATATATAAATCCCCCCGTTCATGATTTCAATCCCGAATATATAATCGTCAAAGGCCGGTTTTGAATCCATGGATTCTTGTTAGAAAGCTGAGTTGATTATCTGTTGATATAGGCTATTTAAAAAACCGTGACAGTCTTTCTCCCATTTAATCATGACAATTTTTCATAAAAGTGCACCAAAAAATATTTACAGAACTGTAGAAACACAACATTTTAAGTATCAAATTTGACTCATTTTGCTTTGATGAAACCTGGCATACTATCTGATCTGAATGTTATAATTTGCAAGATATAAGTTTCAATTGGGTTTTTTTTTTTAAGACTTCAAATGCTGTTAAGAAAGGAGAAGGGGAAACCGGGACAGGTCGTCACAGGGCTTGGTTGGACCATTAAAAAACATATTTTTTATTGAATTTTCATTTTTCTCCACAACTATACTATGCATCTGACTTGGTTTAGTATAAGGGTAGTATTAGTATAAATGTCCAAAAGTCAGACAGTAAATCGATTTTTCATATATATTTAGATAAGTTTTCCATTGAGAGCCAAACATTTATAGTGGACCAACGTATCCCAGTCTCCCCTACACAGCTGGCATTGTCTCAACTTCTTCTGAAGAAGTCAATTAAGAAGTTCTTCTGAAAATGTGCATACATGTTACAATGAGAAGGCTGATAAACATATGATGAAAATTTTTTCTAACTTTACTCAAGTGATGATAGAGCAGGGGTGGATCCAGAAAATGTCGAACTGGGAAGGGGTTCATAAATGAAAATGTACTAAATGTATTTGTGAAAATATTTATTTTTAAATTAAAATCTAGAGGCCCAAGGGGGGAGGGTTTGAACTTTGAACCCCCTGGATCTACTACTGTAGACTGTATAGATCGACCTAATTGATGGCTTAATTGTCTGACTGGTTCTCCCATACTTCAGGAGGTGTGACTGTGACAGAGTAAGTCAAATGCAGCATTAGAATGGCAAGCATGCAGGATCACAAAGTCTAGGCCTTTTCAGGTTCCACTTACAATTTAAATGTTCAGTTTTTGGCCAAATTCATATGGGTCTTTAGTTTTTTGAGAAATGCAAAACGAAATTTGCGCCCAAAATAGACCATTTTAACTTATTTTTTAGGTCTTTGGAACACTTTTGAACCAAATAAAATCTATAGGTTGCTGAAGATGACATTCAGACCATAAAATATATCCAGATTCATCAATGTCAAATGAGAGGAAATCATTCAAATCTGATGTCTAAGGTCTCATAACTCATTAACTTTTTTAACAAGATTTTGATGTAACTTGGTGAAAAAGTGTGATATTTTCGTGGGATAAAGGCTGTCATTGGTAATTTTATACATCCACATCGATAGATAATAATCTCAGCTTTCCAAAAAGTGGTCTGTCATTCGTGTACATCGAATACTTGACTATCTGTATTAATTTAAAGCAAAAAGAATCTGTCCCGCCATGTTGTCACGCCATTTAGTTCGTTCCGCCCGTCACGTCCCGTCCCGTGCCTCCGTCACGCCTTTTAGGTTCTCCCTGTATCTGGCTGGATTACCAATAATAGGCTATCAGTTGGTGTCACCTTGACTCGGACAGATGACACCTTGACTCGGACACTTTGACAGGCCCCTCTTCAACTGGTGATTATGCAGCAGAATCACTCACCTGTCACTCTGCAGTTTGTGTATTGATAGCATGGACTGTTGGCTACACTCGTGTCCCTATTGCATGGTTATTATTGAGTATCTTCAGCATTCTAGCTCACTCAAAACTTTTCTAAAAAATCCGACAAGATCAACAGCTGACACAACGTCATGAAGCACGGAAAAGTCCACTAATTTGTTGGCGGGGGACAAGGCATCTGCAAATGTAATGACGTCACAGTGCTGTTTACGTCATAAATATCATGTGGCCTTTTCAGTGACTGTCTGAGCTGCAGCTCCTGGCTGCAGGCCTGTAGATCTGCATAATCTGGCCCTATCAGTATCAGTAATAATGCTTGCTCCATTCTGCATGGTGGTTGGTCTGCATGTCAGTGATCAGTGAATGCGAGAAAATGGGTACCATCATTGTAGCCTTTACATCATGCATGGGCCTTTAAAGATTTAACATATATATATATACTGTACCTCGACATGGTTTTTTTTTTTCGTACGTTTTAACAAATTTTTCTGAAATCCCAATGTCAGTTACTAATACAAAAAATCTATGAACATGATAATGCTTATCTATTTATAAATTCTTATTCTATAAATGTATAAAAGGAAGAGCTTAAGAGAATAAACTGTTGAAAGTTACTGGTAGGCCTATTTGGTGTTTACTAGTGTATGGAAATATCTTGAGATAGAATGCAATTCTTATAAATTGGTGCTTGATCAAGTTGATTTGATATGATGACTACTAATTTTCAACAAACATGAAATCTGTCTGTATTCAGATAATCCATGGTAAACAGAGAAATTCTTGTAATAATTATGGCATTTTCTAAATAAAGTTTTTAAGTTCCAAAATTTATTGTTGACTAAAAAACGGTGAAACTTGCTACAGTGTGATTGTGAATCAGTCTTAAAGTGTTTTTGTTTTATTCCAAATGCATGAAGTCCATTTTGCTTTTTAATTCAACATTGGACAGTTCTTCAACAGCATTTTCTCTCACCTTCTCCTAATCAATCTCTCTCGATCAACACAGTCTTCTTCTCTACAAATGATTTCTTGTATTGGGAAAAGTTATTTATTGAGAATTAAAATCAGCTATCTCATTTCACCAGATCTGTCTGTCAAAACCCCTTGGCCAATAGTAAAGGTTTCTCCTTTAGCGTTGCTCCTCCTCCACGAAATCCCCCGCACTGCCCTTTAATTCTTGACCAATCACAGCTGACCTCTGCTGTGGCCTGTTTTCTGGCTCCTCCCACCACCACCAACCCACGTGCACCAACTGATCCAGGGGCCTGTATACACTCTGTTGCCTTCTGTTGCTCCAATGCCACATGGCTCTTTGTTGCAGCTGACTGAGATTCACACCTGACTTTCTTAAACTTGATGACCTTATGATTAAAGAAAATACCTGTTCTATGGAAAATCCACAATTGGTGGATCTCAGCAACCAGATGTCATAGAATGATGTAGTTTTCTGCTAACCAAATAAATTCTGTCATGCTACAATGCTTCCAGTCCTTAATTTGTGAATATATCAGGCCAAATATAAATATCCATAAAAGCAAGATGAGATATTAAGCAAAGTGGCAATGTCAAAATTTCTGAGGCATTGCTCTCTCCTCTGATTCCTCCTCTGCTCTCTCCCTTCTCTCAGGAAAGAGCAGAGAAAAGAGCAGAGAAAAGAGCAGAGAAAAGAGCAGAGAGAAAAGAGCAGAGAAAAGAGCAGAGAAAAGAGCAGAGGAAAGAGCATAGGAAAGAGCATAGGAAAGAGCAGAGGAAAGAGCAGAGGAAAGAGCAGAGAAAAGAGCAGAGAAAAGAGCAGAGAGAAAAGAGCAGAGAAAAGAGCAGAGAAAAGAGCAGAGGAAAGAGCATAGGAAAGAGCAGAGGAAAGAGCAGAGGAAAGAGCAGAGGAAAGAGCATTTTCCTCTGCTCTTTCCTCTGTTCTCTCCTATGCTCTTATCTCTGCTCTTTCCTATGCGCTTTTCTCTGCTCTTTCCTCTGCTCTTTCCTATGCTCTTTCCTATGCTCTTTCCTATACTTCCTCTTCTACTTCCTCTTCTGCTTCCTCTTCTGCTTCCTCTTCTGCTTCCTCTTCTGCTTCCTCATCTACTTCCTCATCTACTTCCTCTTCTGCTCTTTCCTCTGCTCTTTCCTGCGCTATTTCTTATGCTCTCTCTCTCTCTCTCTCTCTCTCTCTCTCTCTCTCTCTCTCTCTCTCTCTCTCTCTCTCTCTCTCTCTCTTTCTTCTGCTCTTTCCCCTGCTCTTTCCCCTGCTCTTTCCTCTGCTCTTTCCCCTGCTCTTTCCCCTGCTCTTTCCCCTGCTCTTTCCCCTGCTCTTTCCTCTGCTCTTTCCCCTGCTCTTTCCTCTGCTCTTTCCTCTGCTCTTTCCTCTGCTCTTTCCTCTGCTCTTTCCTCTGCTCTTTCCTCTGCTCTTTCCTCTTTGTTCCGTTCTCTGGTCTATTGTCCTCTCCCTCTGCTCTGCTGTCTCTTCTCAGACTGCTCTGTTATTCTCTCCTCTGCTCACATTTGCTCACTGTGCTTCTATATTCAGAGGGGATCATGTCATGTTAGCCTCATGTTATCATAAATCAACTAATACATTGCTATTACTTAAAGATAAAACGATTATTTAATTATCAAATTATCATAATGATGACAGCATGTTGATACAACATAAAACATGGAAACGCTGTGCCACTGTTCCAGCCTGGCTGATATTCATTATGTAATTTTGGTTACTGTCAGCTTTTAGCAATCTGTCCTGCAGTTCTGCTGTTGGAAAGTTATTGTGTATGCAAAAAACTAGAGATTTCTATGTTATTCCTAAGCAGAGTTGCCTTTTCTTCATTAGTGTATATATTTATGTCTTAATTAACTTCAATGAGCTGCGAGGGGTCACTCAGTGCACCTCCAGGGCCCGTAGTGCTGTTGGGTGAATACACACATTCAGAGTTGGCTGTGTTGTTGCTGGTGTTGGGAGTCCAGACTGTCTTTAAATAAGGCATTGAATGCAATATAGATAGAGACAGATAAATAGACAAATAGCAGTCCTCCCAACCAACCCTCTAAAATAGGGTTTTCCCCCTTTTTTAGCCTAAAACCCTCTTACCCTCTTTTTAATGCAAAAACCCTCTTTTTTGACAACTTCAAAACCCTCTAAAAAAATTACCACTAAATGGTGATTTCATTACTTTCTGTCCTCCGAAATTGTTGAGCTGGTATGACAACCCAGTCGAAACTGCCCAGAATAAAGCTTGAGGAGGATGCTCACTGCTCAACTGCTGTTAGTGATCAGATGCTGTAATTTAGCCTTGAATTTATGAACTACAGGAAGTGCATTGTAAAACCTTTTCAATTGGAAGTTTTGGCTATAATTGCTTTTTTCTCAATACAGAAATTTTGTTTATTAGGACCCCGATTTTTTTGTGAAAACCCTCTAAAAAGGAATGCGGATCCCTGGAACCGACGTTCCTGAGGTGGGAGGTCTGAAATAGACAGATATATAGACAGATATATAGATAATATTAGATATATAGACAGATAGATAGATAGATAGATGGATAGACAGATAGACAGATAGATCATTAGATAGATAGATACCAATTTAATTAAAAGAAGATTATTGTTGCCTAGAAAACTGTAGACACCTGAAACTTTCTATCTATCTATCTATCTTTCTATCTATCTATCCACTCAATCTATCCACTCTTATCTATCCACTCTTATCTATCCACTCTATCTAATCTATATTTACAGCACATCTACATGTATACAATTCAAAGATTACCCAGTGTCTAAGTTTATTAATTTTTATTCAGTTAACTCCTCATAAGTTAATGCATCAATTGCTTAAATAGGCATAGATTGACTAATAGGCCTATTAATAAGCTTAAGATGTTAGGGGTGTATATTGGTAAAGAGCCTACCATTATATAATTACGTTTTTTAGTGCTCAGATATATATATCATTGGTTCTTTGTGTTTTGATCTGTTTTAACTTCTATTGTTGTATTTCATAATTATCATGATTTAACATGTTTAGTTATCCAGCAGGCCTTCATATAATTTAATGTAAATATTGGAAGTATGAATCATTTTAAATGGCCTTTCTCTTTACTAAATTGGAGCATACCTGCAATTATAAGGACCCCCCCCCCCCCCCCCCAGGTTACTAGGGGAAAATTAGGTAATTTTTTCTGGGGATATTCATGCGGCAGTAGACCATAGCTAAAGGTCACTCCCTGCCTCCTGTCCCCCTCCCTGCACTCTAAATTGGAAATGTGGAGATCCTAAACAAAACCTAAACATTAAACATTCCCGCTTTGAGCGCGTTTATTGGTGTTTAGCTTTTTTTTAATAAACACTTTGTTTAGCCAAATTAAACAAGCTGCATAAGTGACTGCGCAGGTACAACCTAAACAATTATGACAAAAAACATTTAGTTTTAGCATTTTATTTGTTTAGAACACTAAACAATACCTAAACAATTAGGTGTATAGTCTAAACAACCAAGTGTGTAATGCCTAAACAACTAAATGTTGACAACATAAACAAAATCTCAAAAACTAATGTGCGTACAAAATTCCCGCTTTGAGCGCATTTAAAAGTGAGTACAAAAAGTAAATGTTTAGGCTGTAAACAAATGTGTACATCTTCAATGAAAGTTTATATTATGTGAAACAAGACTATTCCATACTTTTATCTATACATCTATAGTGACTGCACAGGCAGCAGTTCTATGCTTTACATACTAAAAGTATATTCCAAATAATCCCACTTTCTCATTACTTACTATCTGTAGTAATTATGAACTTAAAAAATTAATTCAGCATTTTATAAATTATATTCTCATACAAAATACACAATTCATCATAATTGTATAACACCTCCTCTCCAATACTTTACCTCCCTACATGCCATATCTAATTATGGTGCCTAAAAACAATTTAGCAATTCCAATAACTTAAGTAGCACTGACAAATATTCTGTACTTGAAAGCACCTTATTATAATGAGTAGCTAAATCGATGACAGTTTCTTTTTTGTAAATCATGTTTTGAGGCTAAATATTTACAAAATTACAAAATTAAAGTAAATACAATTTTTTTTAAAATCCTGACTGATCATTCGAAACTTCACACATCAAAACAAAAAACTTTTAGGATTACAATTAAGTAAATTTGGTACATTATCCAACTCTTTTACTAGAATAGCAACAACATTTATCATTCTATTTTAAATACAATTACAAGATACCTTTTTTGTGCATAGTTTGCATTTTTCATGGTACAGTTTCACATATCATTTGTGTGATTTTACAATTTTCTCAAATCGTCCCAGTTACAGCCAAAACTAATTAGATTGGTCTGAGGTGAACGGCACTAATGTTGCACAAGTTTTGTTTGTTTTATGACAGCTTCATTGAAATTTGCATGAAGAGAGGCCACAAATATATTTAGT
Organism: Platynereis dumerilii; assembly: GCA_026936325.1. NCBI lineage: Eukaryota > Metazoa > Annelida > Polychaeta > Phyllodocida > Nereididae > Platynereis > Platynereis dumerilii. Next base: position 87,289 of record JAPTHN010000253.1, on the reverse strand, counting down.
AAGGGTGTAGCCTCAACAAATGATCCTGCTGCTATCTGGACAATTCTGAGTCTCCTTCAAACACCTCTGCATTTCCAAACTTCTTCTTCTTCCACATGAAAGCTGGGTTCATGTGTTGAACGTTTAAGCTCTGCAGGACTGCACATGTGTGCATGAACAACACATGACACAACCTATATAAATGTGGTCCTAATGGTGCAAATCAGTGCGTATGTATAACAACATTTTACGAGCTGATGAAGATTGTGTCCGTTGTCCAAGCATGCGCTTAATCCCCACTTACAGGCTTTGTCTCTGTGTGAAGCTGGCCAAGTGATCCAGACATGCTACTTTAGCATCAATTATATAATTTATTTGTCCTTGGAGACTGTCACAGTTTGTGGCACATATGACAGTGTTTCAGACCTTTGTGGAAGTTCACTTTGTGTGTATATTTTTTACTTTCGTGATTTCTCTATGTCCCAGCCATTCCACATGCCGTTTTCATCATTTGAAAGAAGCCATAAATGCAATGCGCCTGAAAGTAGATGTACACACCATGTACGTGAACAGCTAATAACAATATCAACTGGTATTCTGGCAGAAGGCCATCATTACCTTCTGAGTTATTATAAGGAGAGACAGTGTTAACAATTTTTCTTCAGTATTTAAGAATTAATTTAAATGATTGCAAAAAAACTAGGTCTGACACCATATCAATGGCACTTACTACTTTCTGAAAATCTGTGCTGGTCCAACTCAAATTTTAAGGCAATGGCATTTATTGAAAATTTGCTTTTAACTTAGTCCAAGATTTTCTCTTGACATGTCCTTTTGTGAAGTGATTAGTGATGGCATGGATGCCTGGAATCGATAATTTGATCAAAGATTGGGTAAGTTTGATTGCATCTACTCTAACTAGGCCTACTCCGGAAATTATGTTTCTACTTTGAGAGTAAACTACTTCAAAATTGTCCAATTTCTAATGAGAAGGAGCACGGAATACCCTGGCTGGTGGCAATTCGAACCATCATTTGACATCTTCAATGATTGACTAAATTGTTTCAATTGAATTACAGCAATCCACACCACAACAAAACAACCAGCCACTAAATCTGAAGTATCAGCTTTTTACCCCGCTGGCTATGTAATAGCCTACGGGGTACTGCAGTCCTCAATGCCTCAATGTGCTGGGGATTTCGTCAAGCATAACTCACTTTGTGTTGCTCATATTTCATTCAAATTTTGCCTGTTATCTTATTTTGTCATGCAGATGGGAATGACAAGTCCGTGCGTCCGTACGGACACACGGACGTACGGACACACGGACGGACGGACGGACACACGGACACACGGACGTTGTGTTGCACATATTTCATTAAAATTTTGCTTGTTATCTTATTTTGTCATGCAGATGGGAATGACAATGTCCGTCCGTGTGTCCGTACGTCCGTACGCCCGTGTGTCCTCAATGCCTCAATGTGCTGGGGATTTCGTCAAGCATAACTCACTTTGTGTTGCTCATATTTCATTCAAATTTTGCCTGTTATCTTATTTTGTCATGCAGATGGGAATGACAAGTCCGTACGGACACACGGACGTACGGATGTACGGACACACGGACGGACGGACACACGGACGTTGTGTTGCTCATATTTCATTCAAATTTGCCTGTTATCTTATTTTGTCATGCAGATGGGAACGACAATGTCCGTCCGTGTGTCCGTACGTCCGTACGCCCGTGTGTCCGTACGTCCGTGTGTCCGTACTGGTTATCTGACAGATATTCCGTACGGACGCACAGACTTGTCATTCCCATCTGCATGATCCGTACTGGATTCACGGACGTACGGACACACGGGCGTACGGACGTACGGACACACGGGCGTACGGACGTACGGACAGACACACGGACAGAAGGATGGACGCACGGACGGACGCACGGACATACGGACACATGGACGGACGGACGTACGGACACACGGACGGACGGACGGACACACGGACGGACGGACGGACCGACCCACCGAACAACAACAACACGGACACACGACGGACGGACACACGGACACACGGACACACGGACGGACACATGGACGCACGGACGGACACACGGACACACGGACGCACACATTGATCCGAATGGTCTCAATGGCTTCACATAGAGCCAGCGGGGTTTACGTGCTTGCACGGTATTTTTATGTAATCAATCCTATGTCATGGGATATCATAATTTCTAGACTCTGATCTACTTCCTGAGATGCAAAAAAAGATCAAGAGTAAACTACTATACTCCAAGAATAGCAAATCAAATCCACTTGACATTCACAGACTGAGTGATATTGTAGGAAATGTGAAACCATTCTGGTCTGGATGGTCTATAATGTACCATTGCACTGTCATTGTTGCCTGAACCATTGATAAACCGTCAGCACGATGAACCAGTTATATAGCCGTATGATGGACATTATCAAAAATAGTAATACTTGCTTGTTTTTAAGTAGTTACCTGAATAAAATTCCAGTAGCACCGAAACAAGGCTTCAAGGCCACTATTATATAACAGTGTCAGTCAGGTGGAGCCACAGCAACTGTCTTCCAATAATAAAGTTAGGTGGCACTGCCATCAAGTTACCCAGTTCAACAACTTGTTTAGTCTGTACAAAAGATCATGTAGCTATCTACGATTCTACATAATGTGTTTAGGAGCTCCACATATTACAATTCTGATTCCACGAATGTTTAGCAAAGCTACCCAGTTTGTTTAAGTGAGATATACATGTCGTTTAGAAAGCTCAACATCCCGTTTACATTGTAAACGTCATGTCTTCATATTGGACATGGAGTTGTCATTGACAACGTTTGAAAGCACCATCCATGGAGAACCTAAACAACTAAAATTTGTTTAGGTCAGTTGAGAGTGAAGTATAAACTCGTCCCAACTTTTAAAATTTTACCATCTATAATGGCCTGTATTGCGGGCAGTGTCATCCCTATGGGGGGCACGGGGGGCACATGGCCCCCCATATTGGACCTGTGCCCCCCCATATTGGACCTGTGCCCCCCCAGGTGCCCCCCCCCCCCCATATGCATATATATTTTTAGCCGAAGGTGCCTCCCAGAGGCGCCGTAGGCTTTATCTGGTTCTCTGTGAGGTTGTAATCACTTGCAAATTATACGCAAAATCGTTTGACAGAAGGGGCTAAGGGCCAAGGTAATGTTGTGGGCAGAATCTAATGTACTTTGTCCTCAAAAAATAGGAAGTAGATTTTAGTTTTATGTACTTGTTGTATATTGTTGCTATCAAGTTGAGCAATCCCTCCCCATTAGGGTAGGTTGATTTTGCAAAAATTTCTGAATTTCAATCTTGGACAAATTGGGATAGTGACATTTCCATGTCAAAAGGCCATATCCAAAATTTCAGTTCTCTTACTCTTAATACTTTTTTGAGGAAATCCATTAAAAGTTTCGAGTTTTTAGGCATTTTTCGCTAGGTTCACCGATTCGCGGTATGGAATAACTTATTCAATTTAAGAGATCAGACAATGAAACTGGTATGGTTGGACAGGGCTCAATCAGACCTTCATTTTGAATACCAACATCAATGGTCTAGGCCAAATTTGAAGACGCAAGTAACTGCACAATCTGAAAACTTTCAAGTTTTTTGCTTGACTTGCCAATCAAAGTATGAATATTGATGTAAATGTAACTCCATTGGCTGTTGAGATATCTGGCAATATTAGTGATCTTAGGTAACACACCCAGACCTATAAAATAGCTACCTTTGTCAATTCAATGATTGTCACAGGTATCCTGAATAGAACCATAGAAATTAAGAACTTGTAAATATTAATTGACCACGGGTATCAGGTTATTAGATTTTGTCACCGAGTCATTTCAGAATCAAGTTCAGTATTATAATGTCCTAAAAAAGAGAAAGAAATGGAACCCAGGGCATCATTCTAACCAAGAAAGAAGTTCAAATAGAACAACCACCTGATTGGAAATTGTATATTTCTATACTGGTGTGCGGAAGTTGTAACATTAAACTTCCCTGCTTTGACAGTTAAGGTACTATAAAATTATTTAAGCACTTTTTTACAGTTTTTGTGGCCGAGGGACGAGGTCCCTTTAGTCGTCATCAATGGTTTCTAAGTAAACAGGAAATGGAAATATCAAACTGTTGTGGGGACAAAAACGTTTTATACAGAAAATGAGAAACCAAAGTGAAGATCCCAAATGATTACACAGCTATTTAAGATTTGCACTTTGTGACTAAACTGACCATTCTTCACTTTTGCTTTTCAAATCATAACCAACCAAATGCCAGCCAATGTTAAGTATTTAAACACCCTATATTGAAGTAATATAAGAAAACGATATTGTGAATTTTTGTGTCAGGTCTAGGCCTAAAATTTCTGAAAATTTTAAAAGAAAGTAAAGGTCAACCAGTCGTTCCATATGCCATGGGTATTTGAGGCATTTAATTTTTGCGGAAAGGAAAGCGTTGCCATTGTTAATTTTGACCTTTAAAATTGGCTTTGGCAGCCTGGAAAAACCTGGAAAACACCTTGAAATTGATCTTGGTTAAGGAATGGGAACCCTGATGAAGATTTATTAAATTTTGTTTACATTATGAAGACCTTTTGTCTTCATATTGACCTTACAACGACAGTTACGTTAATTTCCAAGGTATAACAAACATAGACAAATAAATAGACCGATAAATACATATAGATAGACAGTTAGATAGACAGGTCTATATGAATATGATTCCACCCTTGAGCAGGCTGCATGTAAGGGGTAAAACTGAATTCCGAGGCCACGCTGCATGCATTGCATGCTATTTTTACAGTTTCCATAATGGAACTAAGGTGTTAAAGGTAGGTCCTGATAGATTATTAGACAGCTCTTTATGTCATCACTGGAGGCTTACGGAACACTTCATGCCTTTTAGATTGGGAATATTACATTTCAAAAATAATATCAATGCTCGGAAAGAGAGAGAAAAAATACAATTTGCTTTTTTTGTGTGCAGTGCCATATAAAGGCCTACATCTTTAAAATTTTATCCTAGCTTTATGCTTGATGTTGGCTGTTAACTTGTTTGCATCAATACCACATTGAAATTTTATTTCTGAAGTTTGATTTATTAAAAATTAAGCTGTGCAGATGGAAAACTTGGCAAAGTTTCTTAGGTTTGCCAAATGAAACTGTTACTCCCCCATACCTCCAATATGGCTCATTGCAAGACCTCCAATGCTTGTGAAAGTGTAATCCAGTAGACTGACATACGGTTGAATATGACCCGGACTAGCAAAAAACGTTTTTCAAGTAATTTCCTGTTTATTACTGCTTTGGATTATCAGGTCGGACTTTCTTTCTCAAAATTGTGAAATTTTATAAGAAATGCAGATGAAAAATTATCGGAAACCCATCATGTTTGTATTCAAATTGTAGGTCTTTTTGAGATCTTTTCAAATATGTAGGTTGTATTACTGTATGGTGAGAAATAACAAAGTTATACTTAACCGCGAGTTCGCGAAACAACCGAAAAATGTCAAAAATTCAATGTCATTTCCTCAAAAAAGTTTTCAAGTTAGATATATATAAACTTTTAATGACAAACAGAAATATCAAATACAGATACATGTGTCAATCAAATATTGAAAATCAAAAAATCGAAAAATTGAAAATCTACATCTACTATGTTCTAGAAGTTACCAAAAATAATCTAGTGTCATATCATAATAAATGACAGGTTTCGCAGTTCATGTAAAATTGTCTTTCATAGTTCATGAAATATTCACATTTGTCCCAGTTTCATACATGTTATTGCACTAAAGTCAATAAACAGCAAGTTAGGATACATCTCGACATAGACAGCAGCACCGGTGAAAGCAAAGTGCAAGGGAGGCACAAAAGTTTTAGATTTTATTCACATTATTTTATTGAGAAAAGAACCCACGGCATGTATTATGTCAGGGCTTTTATTTGACATGAGTATTTTAAACTGTTGTATGCTATCAAGATTACAGAAATTAGGGATTACGCTGCTAGCTTTATTTACAAGTTCTATTCTCTGAGCAGTATTATTGTTGCATACTAAAAGGCAATGTATCTCGTCTTCAATGTCACCTGTGTCACATTTATCACATTTTCTAAGCTCTATCGGAGTCTTGGGTATATTATGTCTTCCTGTCTCAATTTTTAGATTGTGAGAGCTTAATCTGAATCTTGCAATATTGTTGCCCTATAGGTACTATAGGGCATACTATGTTTTTACTATGAGTGTGGTGGAACAGCTTATTTTGTAATGCCATCACAGTCAACATGGCTTTGCATACTCCCTCAAATGTCATTTCACTTTCTTTCATGCATGGTAACTTAGGCATTTCCACCTATTTTGATACGTTTGCGCCGTGTTTCACGGCAAACACAGCCTTTCCATGACACCTGACTGACCAACGTTCACTAGTACGACATGTTTTGATCTGATGCTCATTACATATGCAAAGGTTGAAATGACCTTGACCTTCCATAAAAGTCGCTAGGTGGTGCCAATGTCTGCCACCTAGTGGAAGGTTTGGAAACTGCCCGAGAGACAGAAAACTAGAGTTTCGATCGGGACCGATGCGAAGGGAGAGCTCTCGCAGGGTGAGTGGGCGTGTTAGATTGATGTTAACTTTTCGTCACTTGAGCCGCTGATCGAAAGAAATAGTGTGTATTTTTTATCAGATATTTCAATGTAACAACTGTGACTGTTGCATGTATACAGCACAAGCAACATGGGACTAGTTTGTGCACATTTTTGAGCACATTTTTTTAGAATTTTTCAGAAACTATATCATTCAGACAAGCAAATGGGCAAACTACACCACATGAGGTATCTGTGTAGCAAATGTCCTCCATATACATAGTACATGCACAATGGTGTCTCAGGTGACGGGGGTGTCTCAGGTGACGGTGGTGTCTCAGGTGACGGTGGTGTCTCAGGTGACGGTGGTATCGTCTCAGGTGTCGTCTCAGGTGTCGTCTCAGGTGTCTCGGGCGACGTACGTCTCGGGCGACGTACGTCTCGGGTGACGTACGTCTCGGGCGACGTCTCGGGCGACGTCTCGGGCGACGTCTCGGGCGGCATCTCGGGCGGCGTCTCGGGTGGCGTCTCGGGTGGCGTCTCTGGTGGTTGGTGGTGGCGTCTCGGGTGGCGTCTCGGGTGGCGTCTCGGGTGACGTCTCGGGTGACGTCTCGGGTGACGTCTCGGGTGACGTCTCGGGTGACGTCTCGGGTGACGTCTCGGGTGACGTCTCTGGTGGTGGTGGTGGTGGTGGTGGTGGGGGTGGGGGGGGGGCCCAAGGGTGGGGGGGGGCCCAACACAAGGTGGTAGTAGTAGTATGACAGATAATCTGCCCAACACAAGGCTACACAAGGCTATGCAGGTAATCTGGCCTTTGGGGATCTATTGCTGACGTCAGCAAACACCACTGGTAGCAATGGCCAGAGAAAAGTTTTTGGAGAAAAAAATTTCACTGTGAACCAACCGTGATTACACATGCCCTACCAACCACAACAACTTGAAATTACATAGCGTGTAGCCCAGACACTTAAGCCACCTGTTCTAGCCGTTCCCAAAGCCAAACAGGTACGTTAATTGCAATTTATCCACCTTAATAAGTGGGGTGTCCCAAATGCTCACGATAGCTATCAGCTCTCTGCCAGAGGCGAGAGCTGAATTATCAAAGAATCAAAGATTAGGTATATTTCTTTACATGGTATAGCTTCAATGGAGCACCTACAGAGTAAGATAAGCTTAGATAACAAAAATACATGTATGATTGAACTAAGGGGGCGACCATTTAATATCTACTAAGGAGCTAAGATAACAAAAGTACATGTATGAATGAACTAAGGGGCGACCATTTAATATCTACTAAGGGGGGGGGGGGGTTGTAGCCCCTCAAATGGGCCCCCTCAAATGGGACCCCCTCAAATGGCTTGACCTTCCGTGAAAGTCGCTAGGGGGAGCCAAATACATGATATGAATGAACTAAGGGGGCGACCATTTAATATTATATCTACTAAGGAGCTAAGATAACAAAAATACATTGTATGAATGAAATAAGGGGCGACCATTTAATATCTACTAAGGGGGGGTTGTAGCCCCTCAAATGGGCCCCCTCAAATGGGGGCCCCCTCAAAAATACATGTATGAATGTACTAAGGGGGCGACCATTTAATATTATATCTACTAAGGAGCTAAGATAACAAAAATACATTGTATGAATGATTTAAGGGGGCGACCATTTAATATCTACTAAGGGGGAGGGGTTTTAGCCCCTCAAATGGGGCCCCCTCAAATGGGGGCCCCTCAAATGGGGCCCCCTCAAAAATACATGTATGAATGTACGAAAGGGGCGACCATTTCATATTATATCTACTAAGGAGCTAAGATACAAAAATACATTGTATGAATGAACTAAGGGGGCAACCATTTAATATCTACTAAGGGGGAGGGGTTGTAGCCCCTCAAATGGGCCCCCTCAAATGGGGCCCCCTCAAGTGGGCCCCCTCAAGTGGGCCCCCTCAAGTGGGCCCCCTCAAGTGGGTCACCCTCAAAATGGGGCCCCTCGCATGGGCCCCTTCGCAAGGGCCCCCTTCAAATGGGGCCCCATCAAATGGGCCCCCTGACATGGGGCCCCCTTCAAATGGGGCCCCCTCAAATGGAGGCCCCTCAAAATGGGGACCCCTCAAAATGGGGCCCCCTCACTTGGGGCCCCTCAAAATGGGGCCCCTGAAATGGGCCCCCTCACATGGGGCCCCTTCAAATGGGGCCCCCTCACAGGGGCCCCCCTCACATGGGGCCCCCTCAAATGGGGCCCCCTAAAGTGGGGCCCCCTCAAATGAGGCCCCCTCAAATGAGGCCCCCTCAAATGAGGCCCCTCAAAATGGGGCCCCTTCACATGGGCCCCCTGAAATGGGCCCCCTCACATGGGGCCCTCTTCAAATGGGGCCCCCTCAAATGGGGCCCCCTCAACTGGGGGGGACCCCCTCAACTGGGGGGGACCCCCTCAAATGGGCCCCCTCTAATGGGCCCCCTCTAATGGGAATGGGCCCCCTCAAATTGGGCCCCTTCAAATGGCACCCCCTCAAATGGGGCCCCTCACATGGGCCCCCTCACATGGGCCCCTTCACATGGGCCCCCTCACATGGGGCCCCCTGAAATGGGCAACTCTCAAATGGGGCCCCCTTCAAATAGGGCCCCTCACATGGGGCCCCTTTAAATGGGGCCCCCTCACATGGGCCCCTTCAAAATGCACAAGGTGATAAAGATATATATAATATATAGACTCATTTTTATGCTGGTTCCATTGGGCTGTGAGAAAAGATGTATTATGGCACATCCTGAGCTATTATACCAGCATTTAACCTCATCACCCCATACTGAAAAGTGTCAACACAAGTTCACCTCAGCCTTTAGTGATATAAAGTGGAGCACTAGGAAATAACTTATCATTGCATATACTTCAAGTTGTTGCATTTATGTCAAAATACACCTGCCATTTCGGAAATTGATGATTGATCCACCAAAAATTATTCAAGTACAATTTAAGCTGGAGGTGAGTTGTCATGATTGATATAGACAAGTGGACGACACTTGTCATGTGACCACTGCTGCTGTTTTTTTTTTCAGAGATATAAACAGGGCCGCTGAAGCTCGAAATTTTGTTGTATATGCCTGGTTCACCACTTTTCTGAAACTAGAACATCTCATAAACATGGAGCAGTTTTCGGAATGTCAATAAGTGGAGTAGAAGTGTGTCAAATTTGCCTGAGAAGTTTCGAAGTGGAGGGCGTGGTTTCTTATTCTTGCAGTATATGAGAATTCAAAGTCTATATTTAGCAACAAGTCGTATGGCTGGCCCAGTGGCGAAGTAGGTAGAGCGCTTGCCTTCCAGCCCACTGGCCAGGGTTCAATTCCAGGCTAGGCCACAAAAAATTACATTATTTATTTTAAAAAATACTTTGTATTGGCTGCATATCTTCTAGTATAATGTTTACATTTATAGATATGTTTATCAAATAAAAGGGCTACTTGTTAAAAAATAATGTTTTTTTTTTCACACTTCAAAGATATCATTGCTACAACCAGCATTATCTTTTTTTAAAAAATGATTTTCTTGTTATTCATGTTACTGAAATAATTGATGACATTGAAGCATTTTTTTGGTAGAAATTTGTAAAAACTGAAATTATCAATTTCATTGCTGTATTGTTGCTATATAAATGTTACATATATACACAAAGTGAAATAGGGCAACTATTCAGTCCCTTTAGGACAGCATTTTCATGCGTATCCCCAAATTGCTAATTCCGCTTGCGACACTGCCTCTAGTTAGTGTATGTTTTCTTTGGGAGATTCAAATTTAGATACGGTTCCAGGCAGAAGCTTGTCTTAAAGAGTTTATATGTGCGAAGTTTAGGAAGCTTTTCAGAGTCAGAGAGTTCATTAAGGATTCTGTTCTGTTCTTTTGCATATAGTTTTAGTTTCACTTCCTTTAATACTGAAGTGGGATCAGCAGTAAGCCTATTTGAGATGTCAGCTTCAGTCATGGTTTTCTCTACCTTACTGTACCAGTTATTCTGACCTGCGTTATGTAAATCTTCCTGAATTTTAAGACACTTATTAAGGACATCATGACTTGGGAGATCTTTTAATTTGGCCCAATAGGTTATTGTGCTAAGTTGTTGCCTCAATCAAAGGGGGAATCTGCCTGTTTCTGCATACACTGCTAGTGTCGGCGTTTGTCGTCTAACATTAAGTATATGTTTTAGGTAACCAATCTGAACTTTCTCGATTTTAGAAATCTCCGAAGTACCCGACCAAAAGGTGCTATTGTATTCCAGTATAGGGAGGACATAGCTATCAAACATTTTAATTGCAAGTGATGGGGGTATATGACCAAGAGAGGGTTTCATCCGTCCATGCAGAGCAAAAAGAGCCTTTTGGGCCTGGGTTGCTATGTAATCTGGCATCTCTTTATGTATCTTTTTTTTGTTACTAATTGTATGACCCAAATATTTAAACTTTTCTACATTTTCAATTGTTTTATCATCATATAAGAAATTAGCATGGGTTTTGGATCCGACTTGCATTACTTTGGTTTTAGAGATATTAACGATAAGGTGCCACTTTGCACAAAACATGTGTAGAGAGTCAATGCTATTTTGTAGACCCTCTACTGATTCAGATATGAGAACTATGTCATCTGCATAGAGAAGGTGTGTAAATACTGTACTATTTATCTCTATTCCATCTGTTGCAGGCTGCACTTTGTGAATATTTTTATGTGTACTAATAGTGTGGCCCAAGTAGAGTTCTCCGTGGCCTAATGGTTTAAGGTGCTTGTTTGTGCTACCAGTCTGGCTTTGAGGTCGTGGGTTCGACTCCCACTCCTGGAACTCAATTTGGTCCGAGCCCATGGGACATTAAATGGAGGTGGGTTGTATCCAGTGTACTGTGCTGGGGCAACTGAAAGACCCTGGGCATCCCTGAATTAATAGGGTATGTGCCAGACTCCCAGTCTTCTCTTCTCATCATCATACGGCGATCGCCTGCCTCGATATAGCCCACTAAGGTGCTGCAGGGGCATAAAACACAAACAAACAAACAAACAGTGTGGCCCAAGTATTTGAATCTGTCAACGTTTTCAATGTCTTGTTTATCATATAAGAATTGAGCATGACTTTTGGTCCCGATTTGCATTATTTTAGTCTTTGCTGTATTTACAATAAGGTGCCATTTGCAGCAGAATTTATGCAGCATATCAATGCTATTTTGCAGGCCCTTGGCAGATTCCGATATCAGGACTATGTCATCAGCATGGAGCAAATGCGTAAACACTGTGCCATCTATGTCTATTCCGTCTGCAATATTCAAGTATCCCGGGAGGTCAGATAAGAATTCATTAAATAATTTTGGACTTAAAATACCACCCTGAAGGACCCCAAATATACTGTCTATTGAGGCGCTTAAATTACCTTGCTGGTGCACCTTAGCCTGGGCTTTTTCAAACGTACTCATAATGATCTTTAGCATCTTTATACCCATTTGTTTTTTACTTAATTTGTAGTAGAGAGCATTTCTGTTAATATAGTCAAAAGCTTTGGTGAAGTCAACAAAGCATAAATATACAGGTTTCTTTTTAGATTGTTGGTGGCTAATAATAGTATCTAAAACAAATACACAGTCTGTTGTTCCCCGAGAGGGTTAAAACCCAACTGAAAGGGGTCATCTAAGGCCATAGCATCATTTTTAAAATAAAGTCTGGCATTTAGGATGGAGTCGAATATTTTGGCCATTGCAACTGTTATGGTTATTTTTCTATAATTATCTGGATTGGAGCAGTCACCTTTTTTATGAAGAGCATTTATAAGCCCTTCAGCCCACTGTGTGGGGTATTCACCTTTATCAAATATGTAATTAAATATGGAGCAAAAGGGCACTGTTAGTTCATCTGTAACATATTTATAGAACTCAGCACTTATTCCATCTATTCCTGCTGCTTTATTATTTTTAAGTTTTTTCATGTGTAATGCTACCTCAGTTTCTGTAATTGGGCCGTCACATATCCCTATACTTATTGTATCAGGCACTTCATTTGTTAGCTTTATTTGGGCTACCTCGTTATTTATTTGAGAAATGTGCTCCTGGTCAAAATGGGGACAGGTCGGTGGGTGTATTTGTTGTGTGAAGTATTCATGAAAAGTGTCTATGTCAGGTTGGTTGGATGTTTTTGTTTGTGTATTGGTGAGTTTATTCCAGAGCTTCCAGCACTCTGTTTGATTAGTATTTTGTAGCCTATCCAGTTCATCCCTATTTGTTTTTTGGTGTAATTTTTTCTTACGTTGGATGGTGTATTTGTATTGTTTACATAATGATTTATATTCCAAGTTATGTAATTCCATATTTAGATCGTGTTTTTTGGCATACTCATTAGCTTTTTTCCTAGCAGCTTTACATTCATGATCATACCATGCATTTCTGGGAAAAGTATTGGTAGTACTTTTAACCTGTTTCTTTTTGAAAGTTGTCCGAATGCAGCTCTCTACATAATCATAGGTGGACCGTATCACAGACTCTACATCAACATCACTACTTAGATTACACGATAAGTCAATAAGTTTTTCCTGTGCTAAATCACTTTTTAGCATAACCTTATACTGTGGGACTTTGTCTCTGTCAAAGATATATTGGAAACGGTTATTGGAAGAAGCAGTTCCAGATTTAGTTTGTGTAGGTTTTTGTGGGATGACATTGCAGTTTAGTGAAAATGTTAATGGGACATGGTCAGATTCCACTAATTTGGAGCAGATGGTAAAATTTACCAGTGCTTTAGAGAGTTTTTGTGTGCTCAGAAGATAATCTACAGTGCTTTTACCGAGAGGTGCATGACACGTGAAGTCATCAGTTTCATTTGCGTTGATAAAACCATTCATTATTCGCATGCCACTATTTATGCACATCTGTGCAAGCTCTTTTCCAAAATTATTATGGGTTTTATCCTTCATTTGTCTACTTTTAGAGTGCCAGACACTGTCTTGTTCATTATTGGGGCATGAAATCACATCATTAAGATTTGCCATGAGGTCATCATCTTTACCACTTACATTTAAAACTATATCACTCAAACCACCTGTGCGGCTATTGAAGTCACCACACAAAGCAATGAAAGGGGATGACACAAGAAAGCGAGCTATGTCTGTTTGAAGGGCTTGGAAAATATCATTAATTCCAGAATTAAGATAGATCTTTGATCCAGCTGGTGGTATATAGGTTCCACCAATTATAAGCGGGGATTTATGCTTTTGTTTAAGACTTAACCAGATTACATGTTCACTATGTTTCTCTACTTTAATTAAATGTTTTATTGTATCTTTAATTAGTACAGCTATGCCACCGGAGGGCCTTTTCGCACGCGGGTGTTTGTATTTACGTTGGCAGTGAATATATTCAAAATTTGGTATTGATGGGTCATAGGAATCAAGTTTCATTGTTTCAAACAGAAAGACAATTTCATATTTAGAGAACAGATTTCTTATGCTATCTAATTCTAGTTTGCTGCCCATCCCCTGGATATTCCAGCAGAGTACCTGTACAACACACTGTGTGCTGGAGGGCATGTATTGAATTAAATCATTATTCATTAGGTTTGAGAGGTCAAGGCTACATGGGAAATCATTTACTTGATTGGAATAGAAAGATTGATAACTTCCTACATCATCTCCGTAACTTGTTTTTCTAGAGTTTAGCAAATTGGAAGGAGATTTATAGTCTACATTTGAGTGGGTACTAACTTCTGAGATTTTTTGGTTATCTGTAGTTCTATTACTTAACATATGCCTACATTCATTTATGTAAATATTTTGTGCCTCTCTATCAACGTCCAGCTCAGGCGCAATAGTTCCATTTTGGGGGAGATCGTTAGAATTGGGCAGGGGAACTGAGACCATCTCATTGAAATTTCTTGAGCATGTCAAGATGCGGCTTGGTGATTATCGTGTGGATTCGCTTCCCAAGCGATACTTTCGGGAAGTGGGACAGGTGGATGCTGTCATATAGTCGGGCGTTATCATTGCCAGAAATTCTGTAAAGTGTGACATGTTAATCAGAAGGATGCATCAGGCATAATCGTGATTTTCTGGTAAGAAGGAAAATAAGCTTAGAACTAAGTGGGCTTTTTCAGCTGTCTGAGCTGGCACAGTTGGCTTTAAAAGTCATGTGACAGGAGGCACAGTCATCATCGACTCATGTGACCAACTGAGCAAGCTCAGGCAGCTGAAGAGGTAGCCTATGGAAGATGGGAGAAAGCTCCTGGTGAGTCATTACAATGTGCCTTTTGCAATATGAGCAGTTAGTCCATCATAGGCCTACATCTTCATTGCTCCGTTTTCAGGGAAACGGTGGTCATGTTGTACTTAATCATCTTTCATTGTTGTCGCTCAGTCTGAGAAAGTACAGTCACTTGAAGAAATTTGAATTTATTGTCTCTTTCTTCATCAAATCAATTGAAATCTTACACAATTGTGTAGCAAAACTTTTGCTAAATTATAGGAAGATTTAATGTTATATGACTTCTTTTTTTCTTTTTCTTCTGGCGTTTAAGATAGATGCTACAATACTACTCTTGAAAGTAAATTGCTATAATGCTACTCTTCAAACTAACTTGCACAAAGTAATACAAATTAATATAGGCGATCAAAATGCTGGCAATAAATGATGGCAGTTAATGATGTTTGTCACATTTGTAAATAGACTAATTTCTTGGAAAGTTCTGTCAGTTAACACTAAGGTAAAAGTGGTGCTTGGGGTCTGAATACTTAATTTGCTTTGGCTGATGGATTTCCCGCCCTTGCCTCTGATTGGTCCAACCAAGTGACACCAATTTTTAACCGACCTAACGTCGGTTATTAGAGGGGGGTGGGTTGTGAAAGGGGACTCATGTAAACCATGTCCATGTGTCCATGTAAACATTTCTTGTCAATATGTGTGTAAAAGTCCATTTGTGACCTTAGTTTTCAATTTTGAGTAATGAAATTTGGTACTGGTATGGTACTATGGGCATGGATCGGGGAAATGTCAAGAAATCCAAGATGGCTGCCATTTCGGCGGCCATTTTGGAAGCCATCTTTCTTCATTCTTTAACTGCCCATTGTGACCTTAATATTTCACTTACAGTTATGAAGTTTGGTACAGGTATGGGACTCTGGGTATGGATTGGGAACATGTTGAGAAATCCAAGATGGCTGCCATTTTGTGGCGGCCATTTTGGCAGCCATCTTTCTTCATTCTTGAACTGCCCATTGTGACCTTAATGTTTCCCTTACAGTTATTAAGTAAATTTGGAACAGTTATGGGACTCTGGGTATGGATTGGGAACATGTTGAGAAATCCAAGATGGCGGCCATTTTGTGGTGGCCATTTTGGCAGCCATCTTTCTTCATTCATGAAGTGCCCACTGGACCTTAATATTTTACTTAAAGTTATGAAATTTGGTACAGGTATGGAACTCTGGGTATGGATTGGGAACATGTCAAGATTCCAAGATTGCTGCCATTTTGTGGTGGCCATTTTGGCAGCCATCTTTTTTCATTAATTGAACTGCTCATAGTTACCTCCATATTTCGCTAAGAGTTATGAAATTTGGTACAGGTATGGGCCTGTGGTTATGGATCAGGAACATGTTGAGAAATCCAAGATGGCCGCCATTTTGGCAGCCATCTTTCTTCATTTCTAGAACTGCCCATTGTGACCTCAATATTTTGCTTAGAGTTATGAAATTTGGAACAGGTATGGGGCTGTGGGTATCAGTCGGGAACATGTTGAGAAATCCAAGATGGCAGCCACTTTGTGGCAGCCATCTTTCTTCATTCTTGAACTTCCCATTGTGACCTTAATATTTGACTTACAGTTATGAAATTTGGTACAAGTATGGCCTGTGGGTATGGATGAGGAACATGTCGAGAAATCCAAGATGGCGACCATTTTGGCAGCCATCTTTCCTTTTTTTTTAGAAATCTGTTCAAACTGCATTGATTCTATACTAATAGTCTAGCATCTTCCAATCAACTATTTCTCCTATATTCCAATATCAGTTGCTCAGTGGTTTAAGCAGTGGCACCTTCTCCAAAAGTATTTGGAATATTTTTATCTCCTTCACCCACAAGGGAGGGTTAGGATAGAACATTATTCTGAGAAACTTTTGTCCCATTCCGTTAACACAGTCAGAAGTTATGGCATTTATTAGAGGTTTTGAGTGTGCCAAGTTATTAGGTAGATTAGCACGTTGCATTCAAATATAGACGAAAAAAATTCAAAATCTCGGATGATAATGGCCTGAATATATTCCTAATATTATTTTCCATGAAGTTCCGACATATTTGGAAGCTTTCATGCATGCACTTCGGAGCATTCCACTTTATTCTGCTCCATTGGAATACCATTGGATTTAGCTAAAATTCCATAAACAAAGTCTCTCCTGAGTTGGAAATAAGTCATTTTAATAGAAACACTCCTCCGAGTCTTATTTTATGCCATTGACTTTGTCCTGTGCCAATTTCAGCCAATTCTGGCCTTTGTACGTGAATACAGAGCAATTCAAAAACTTGTCAAATGTCTCATTACGAACTCCCATTGGAATAACATTGCAAATAGGATGTGATAAATCATAATTTTTTTGATTTGCTGTTGACTTGGTTGACGAGCTACAATCTGGCTGAAACTCCCGCAGCACGAAGTTAGTAGCATAAAGTAACCTACAAAACAATCTTTTTAGTGATATGACTTACTTTTAGTCGGGGAGAGGCTTTGTTTGTCAAAATTCGGGTAAATTCAATGGTATTCCAATGGAGCAGAATAAAGTGGATCGCTTCCAAGTGCAGGTATGAAAGCTTCCGAATATGGCATAACTTTATGGAAATTAATATTGAGAATAGATCCAGGTCATTTTCATTTGAGATTTCATAGGTTTTGTTCATGTTTTAATGCAACATGCAAATGCACCTAATAACTTGGCACACCCAAAACCACTAATATATGCCATGACTTCTGACTGCACGAACGGAATGGGACAAAATTTCCTCAGAATGATCTTCTACCCTAACCCACTCTTGTGGGCGAAGGACATAAAAATATTCCAAATACTTTTGGAGATAGGGCAAAAAACCATCGCTGCCTAATAACTTGGCACTCGGTGTAAAATAGATAAGCCAGCCCAAAACATTGGTGCAACAGCTGATTTGGAGCATAATGCAGGATATTCCAAATTTATTATAGCTGTCATAAGTGACTGTAGTGATTAAATAAAAATTAAAGCCCACTTTAGTAATTGGAAATTTTAGCCATAAATGCCATTCAAGATGCTGTATCTACAATTGTTTGCTGTGTGAATGCGCCTGTGATGAATGTGAAAACCAATTCTTTTGGGACCATCTAACATCGTTGTTTATCCCACTAAAGCTACATGCAATATTATGTTTTTTGGAGTTCCTCTCACCTCGCATGTTTTGGGCGGCTTTACATAATTTTATTTCTTGATGATTTTGTTTTTTCAATTTACTTTATGCAATTAACGTCAAATGTCTTTGTATGACACATACAAGACTGGGGTTTTCTAATTAAATAACAATGCCGCAGGCCTATATACAGGCCAATATACTAGTGGGAATTTTAGGTCAGATCAATGTCAAACTGACTCTTAACATGTTTAGGGATAAATATTTGCAGAAAAATTCAATATATAGCAGTTATCATTTGCAAGCAGTATCGGGACACATGTAGCATTAGTAACGTGGTTTACCTTAAAGTTTTTACCTAGATTCTGGGTACTGAAATTAATTTTTCTATTCACCATTTGTATTTTTTGGTCTTTATATGTGTGTTGATATCTGTTAATATAAGACCAATATGCCATGAAATTATACAGTTTTGTACTGCAAAATAAAATCAAATTTTCGTTAAAAAATATTTATGCTTATTTTGAGATGTTGTCGGTCTCCACTTTTTCCAATGGCAGCAAAACTCCAATCTTGTTACTTTTTGTGTTGACTAACTAATAGTTAGCTGCCATCAAGGCGAAGAGAATTTTCCTATGATGTATATGTGTCCTGTGATGCAAAAGAGGAGAGAAAAAATAACAAAAACTAATTGATACTTTCTAGCAAAGATGTGTTCATCAAATGAAGGAGAAAAAGTGCCTATGCCTCAAATTTGCCAGTTATAGCTTGCCTAAATAATATGGATGCATTGGAAATAATAAAGTTAATTTTTTTACCTCCATGTCACACTTTGTCCCGCAATAGCGTGAAACAGGCCCTATGAAAACCTTGCCAAGATTGCTATACCCAGTGTTTGAATTCTCAGATTCTTGTTTAATAATGATATTTCAGTTAACTGTACCCTTTTTTTGTTTTCAGAAAATCTCATGGTGATCTTGAATTTACCACAAGTTCATTTGGTAAGTCGGTGGTGTCCCCTGAACCTGATTTCGCTCTAATTAACTCCAAGCATCAAGTTTCTGCTTTTGTTGAGGTAAGAATTGTTAGTTTTCTTTGCTAAGTTCTCATTTTGACACACACATTGGTCTTGGTACCTTTTTGGCTTTGCACGCTTTCAGTTACTTCCGAGCTGTTTAATGCAGGTGCACATGCGCAAGTGCATTATACCAGTCACTTATGACCATATACCGTAATGTGGGGTGAATTGGGACAGAATTGAGGGTTTTTCTGTCATAGCATGGTAACAAATCATTTTATAAATCAAATTATGGTGCCTAATTATGTACGAACTCAAGGTCTAACTATCCCTAGGAGCATTTAAAGATATCTGTAATTGTCAATGATTTATTCATGAAAAACCACTGTCCCAATTCACCCCTTATTATGGGGTGAATCGGGACAGTCCTCCATTTCTATAAAATAATACTTCCTGCCATGTTTAGGTGATTGCTACTTGTTAATGAACATTAGAAAATATATTTGACATGCAAAAAAAAAATTTTGAGAAAAATCTGAACTCAATTACATGTAGAATTTGCATATTTTAAAAAATATGATAAATGACAATAAAGTATTAAAATATGTATTTTTCTGTTAATTACGCCACACATAGGTAATTCTGGACTAAATCCAATATCAATGATGTAAATTTCAACAATATTCTTTAAAAAATCATGCTAGTACATTCAAATGAAAATGAGTAGGGTTATTTTTCGTTGATCCTGGAACTTTGTCATTGCCCTGGATCTGAACCTATGACCAAACATACAAAATCCCACATCTAGTCAACTATTGTGGTTCCTTAATTTGCCAAAACTAACTTAATAATGTTTCCTAGAAGATTTGTGCCTCTAATATTTAACTTATTTGTGCAACATGCAAAGTTTTGACCACCTACAGAGAATTCAGTTTCTGCAGGGCCAGTTTTAAAGTGCTGCAGCTCCTTACTGCCTGCAGTTAGAATTACAAAACCCGACCACAATATACGCTACTATGTCTGCTATAATTGTGCCAAAAATTACGGACCTTGCGTAAGTAGAAGCAGTTACCGTTTAAGAAAAAGAACAAATTCCTATTCTGTCCCGATTCACCCCAGTGTCCCTATTCACCCCATATTACGGTAATGGATTTTATGGATTGGAACGTGCACCCCGATATTGCTATTAAATAATGCATTTTGGTTTTTGAGCTGGTTTTGGAAGCTTAGCGCAAAATCCCCTATTTGTCCAAGAATGTTTGAGATCAGACAGAGGCCTACACATAATATTGCACTGCGTTCCCAATTATTATGCAACTAGGCTTTTTTGCTATATCTCCAAAAGGAATAATACTAGTTGAATAACCTCAACACCTAATGATCAATCTGTCATGAAGCCAGTATCCTGTCAATCTTGTCCAATTTCGTTTGCTCAATTTGGAGTTATGCCATATAATCAGGTTTTGAGGTGTTCCCAATTATTATGCAATTTCTTGGAAAAGCATCCATTGTCATCCAAAATCAACCAAAATGATCTGAGAATGTCATGAACATGTACCCCATAACACTAAGGGAAAATTAGAACCATCATTTCAAACATTGATCCATTCATATCCGAGAAATCCAAGTTATACCCCTGCATTGAAATAGCATTGAAAATACAGTTTTATTGCAATAAAAAGCTACTGTTGGCCAGGCGAATTATAAAATCATTACCAAACTCATTGTCCGCTTTCCTTAGGTTTAGAACTCTCCTCTAAATCAATGAAAATAATATTGTACCACCATACTTGAAAAATATCTTGAGATGAATTGAACTCATCCGATTGCCAATGCTATTCCAATGGGAAACAAAGGTGTGAGATTTTGACTTGATATCATATGTTGTAGAGATCCTGGATTTGGTGATTTATGGCAGAAGATTATCCTAGTGTCATAGAGATATAATGTTGGCTGCATTTTCAGTGATTTGATTAATTTTCAGAATATGGGAGGCTTCTATTTTGAGAAAAAAGTCAATTTCAATGGTTTTTAAACGGCCTAACAGCGGAGGCCGGTTAATACAGGAGCTGTAAATGGATCAGGTGAAACCATAAACAGTAGGCATAAACTGTAACCACAAGCTTGTAACCACAAACCAGATGTAAACCACGTTTGGCGATGACAGACAAGGTTTTTCCCCATTGTGACCTTAATATTTCACTTACAGTTATGAAATTTGGTACAGGTGTGGGCCTCTGGGTATGGATTGGGAACATGTCGAGAAATCCAAGATGGCGGCCATTTTGTGTTGGCCATTTTGGCAGCCATATTTCTTCATTCTTGAACTGCCCATTGTGACCTTAATTTTTCACTTACAGTTATGAAATTTGGTACAGGTATTGGCCTCTGGGTATGGATTGGGAACATGATGAGAAATCCAAGATGGCGGCCATTTTGTGGCGGCCATTTTGGCAGCCATCTTTCTTCATTCTTGAACTGCCCATTGTGACCATAATATTTCACTTACAGTTATGAAATTTACAGGTATGGGACTCTGGGTATGGATTGGGAACATATCGAGAAATCCAAGATGGCGGCCATTTTGTGGTGGCCATTTTGGCAGCCATCTTTCTTCATTCTTGAACTGCCCATTGTGACCTTAATATTTCACTTACAGTTATGAAATTTGGTACAGGTATGGGTCTCTGGGCATGGACTGGGAACATGTCGAGAAATCCAAGATGGCGGCCATTTTGTGGTGGCCATGTTGGCAGCCATCTTTTTTCATTATTGAACTGCTCATAGTGACCTCAATATTTCGCTTAGAGTTATATAATTTGTTACAGGTATGGGCCTGTGGGTATGGATCAGGGACATGTTGAGAAATCCAAGATGGCGGCCATTTTGGCAGCCATCTTTCTTCATTTCATGAACTGCCCATTGTGACCTCAATATTTCACTTAAGAGTTATGAAATTTGGTACAGGTATGGGGCTGTGGGTATCAGACGAAAACATGTTGAGAAATCCAAGATGGTAGCCACTTTGTGGCAGCCATTTTGGCAGTCATCTTTCTTCATTCTTGAACTGACATTGTGACCTTAATATTTCACTTACAGTTATGAAATTTGGTATGGCCTGTGGGTATGGATGAGGAACATGTTGAGAAATCCAAGATGGCGGCCATTTTGGCAGCCATCTTTCCTTTTTTAAGCATCAGCTACAACAGTAGCTGATCGCTTCTTACAATCGTCGTTTTCGTCGCAGGCAGGCTGTTACATCACAGCGTCCATGATTTCTCTATTAATCTGACAAGTTAACCAACCAAATTCCTCCTGGACCTTTATTAGCCCCTAACCACGGGACAGTGTTATATTCCGGACATACGAGTGCTTATATCTTCTGATTCAAGCCATTTTATTACCCTCCCCATCCCGTGCATCCTTCCTCGTCCGCCATTTTTTCCTGACTGGATGCGATTGACGTCGGCAAACTTCGGCATCTGACGAAAACACCCGAAGTATCAAATGCTCTTTTTTGCGGTTCTCATTTGCCAATTTCAAATATTTATTATCAAAGTAACTTTATACACTACTACAAGCCATTTACACCCCTTTTTTCATATTTTGCAATCATTTATTAAAAAAAGAATTAAAAACTTCATCAGCCAATCAGGTCACGGCATTTCCGTGGGATTTCAATATGGAGGACGAGAGGAACAACAATTCATGTTTTCTGACGAATTTCATCTGCACTGATCATATACGGCCTTGCACTTGACTGTCAGGTATTTAAACTGATCAAGTTAGGTGTTATTGTCATTGTACTATGGAAAAACGTTTGTCAAAGCAACTTTGGGTGTTCTCTGCTTTGATTTGTCCTTGTTCTGTAATATCGCTCAAGCAAAACATAGCGGTCGCGGTCAAGAAAAGCTGTTGCGGTCAGTCAATGCACTGCAAAGTCAAGTCATTGACAATTCAAGCCGTCAGTAATGTGTTTAATATAGCCGCCGACTTTTGTACCCCAACATATTTGGTACCGTTGGATTTGCCTTGAAAAGACGATTCTAATGGTGTCAAAATTGTCAATATTGGATGAATCTGACCCAAACTACACATGTTCAGTCATGTTGGTTGCATTTTAAGACATAATATTTCTGTAAATGTTTTCATATATATTGGTCACACCAGCTAGGCCCTTCCATGCAATAGGCCTAAGAGGGGCAAGGGGGGCAAGGTTGCCCTTTTCATCTCCAAGAAAATACGTTATTAGGCCTTAATTTACAGTGAATTTAGGCAAAATATATAGTATGAATTAAAGATTATTATTGGCGCTACAATAAATTTTTGTCGCGCGAAATAGATTTGCCCTTTCTCGACCAACCGCCCCTGCCGCCCTCGTTTCCTTCTGGCACCCCTGGGCCTAAGCATGATTAAATATATATTCGACATATTCCATATATTTACAATGTTCATTCATTATTTTAGTTGGCCAAGCTCAGTCATCCAACTTTAGTCAAGTAGTCAGTCAAGTGAAGTCATAGAGCATCAAGTCATTCATCCAAGTATGACTTGACTGGCTCCAGGGTCTAGTCGCAGTAAAAACTGCATAAATTCTATCAAAACTCAATGCAGCTGAATGACCACAAGTACAGCTATTAGGTGTAAATAAATGGCAGACCCCATTTTTGAAAACTCAGATGAATATCTGTTTTCTGATGAGTGCATAAAATTGAAATTCCTGAGTATCCTGCCACAATGGATAGTGATACTCCTATCATTTTATTTAACGTACCAGATCATTTACATTTTAAGCATTATTTGTTTACTTCTACAGCTGATGCTTTACATGCTTTGCATGGTATTTTTTAGAAATCTTTTCAAACTGCATTGATTCTATACTAATAGTCTAGCATCTTCCAATCAACTATTGCTCCTATCTTCCAGTATCAGTTGCTCAGTGGTTTAAGCAATGGCACCTTCAATTTCATTGCGCTAGGTCGGTTTTGAATCCGCGGATTCTTGTTCAATGTAAAACTAAATACTTTGTATTATATGTGTTCCTTCATCATGAAGACACCCATGTTTGAAATGATGGTTCTCTTTTTCATTTAAGGTTATGAGGTATATGTTAAAGACATTTAATAATTAACTTTGTTGATTTTGGGTGGCAATGAAGGCTTTTCCAACTAGAGGTAAACATGATAGGGGCATAGGCAGTGATGGAAATGGGGGGGGGCGGAGCTCAGGGAGCTGAGCTCCTTTGACCAAAAAACGGGGAGCTGTACCCTGCTAGAGCTCCCCCAATGAGCAGTGGTGAAATTACAATTACCATGTTACTTTTCAGTCCTCATGCTATTTTTAGCAATGATTATGCTCTGGTACCAGGAAGAATTCTTTCCCTCTTAAAAATTTGGAATAGCGAGCCGCTGTCGCACGAGCCGAGAGCTCCCCCAACGAAAATTTTCAATTTCCATCACTGGGCATAGGAAAATCGTACGTAACACTAATGGGTACGGGATACACTGCAATTAGGTGCGGTGCCTCTTATACAAACTGCTTGCAGTGTGTGAACGTAGTGTGACTGAACAAAATAATAAATCCTCCAGGAAGTGGAAATACAATCAATGGATTATCAAGAAAAGTAGTGAAATGTGAAAAATTCAGGAGAGAATATCTATAAGTCAATTCTTTGGTGGAATTGGCATCTTTAGTCTTTTGACTTGCATTCTTTAGTTGCCGTCGCACTTTCTGTCTTTCAGTTTTACTAGCAGCATTGCCATGTTTCGATTATGGAGGGCCAAAACTTATTTTATTTCACCAAAATCGTGCAAATTTTTATTTCAAAGAAACTCCAAGCGTCCCCCCCCCCCGGTTATTAAATGATCTCCCCCTTATGTGATCAGGTAACCAATAATAAAACTTTTGTTTATTTCTTTTTGCAACATATGGCTTGATACTATTAATAGTAGGATTCATGTCTTCATGGGTTTTATGCTAGTTTTTTAAATTAATAAAGTGTACTGAGAATGCAATGATTGAAAAAAAATTGCCAGACTTCAATGAATGATAATGACGTTGCACTATTTCGCTCAAACGGAAATCTGAGTGTACTGTCCAATTTCTACCTGACCAAGCTTCATGTCCGAGGCATAACTTTCAAAATGAGAATTCTGTGAGGCAGGTTGCACCTTCTCTTAGTATATTATCTTACCAGTACCAAGCGCATGGGATCTTCGTGAACCAATCCACTTAGCCAATCCACTTGACTAATCCAGTTGCAATTCATTCTAAACACCTGGAATTGAAAGCAATGGACTGGCATACAGTGCCTTCCTGGTACAAATATAGAAATAACAGATTGATCGATTTTTGTAAACTGAAATCGATTTTTAACTAAAATCTAATCGGCGGCGATTAATCGGTTAATCTTGAGAGCCCTACAAGGAATCCAAATATGCCACATCTTCCTATCTTTTATATCGCCGAAGATATCGCAAACCGCTTTCAGATCTCACCCAGTGGCACATTTGTAGCTGGTTTACATATAAAATCAGGATTAAGTCCCCCCCCCCCTATTACTGGAGACAATGGAATGGTGGAATGGCGGCAAAAATTGTTGAATTTGATGTTTCAGTCTATCATCAATAATTTTTAACCGGCCTAACGGCGGTTATTAGAAGACGGCAGATTTTTTGTGAAATGGGACTCTTGTCCACTTGTCCATGTGTCCATGTCCAATTTTCTTGTCAACATAATTTTGAATTGTGCATTGCGACTTTAGTATTTCACTTGGATTTATGAAATTTGGTATAGGGATTCACTTTTGGGTCCCCCTCAGAATTTTTGGAAAAATCCAAGATGGCTGCCGAAATTGCCGCCATATTTTGAATTGCCCGCTGTGACTTTACTGTTTCACTTAGATTAATGAAATTTGGTATAGGGATTCACTTAGGGGTCCCCCTGAGAAATTTTTTGAAAAATCCAAGATGGCTGCCAATATGGCCACCATATTTTGAATTGCCCACAGTGACTTTAGTATTTCACTTAGATTTATGAAATTTGGTATAGGGGTTCACCTAGGGGTTGCCCTCAGAAATTTTTGGAAAAATCCAAGATGGCTGCCAAATGAAATTTGGTTTGGGGATTTGCTGAGGGGTTCCCGTCAAAGTTTTTATGGCTTGCAGCAAACACTATCAGTCTGGCAATCACTTAATACAAAACAATCCATGTAATAATATATAAATCACCCTCTTCATGATTTTAATCCCGAATAAACAATCGCCAAAGGCCGGTTTTGAATCCATGGATTCTTGTTTTAATTCTGACCAGCTGTATCATCCAAAGTATTTGGGTAAACTTGGGATATTCCAAAAGTTCATAGAATATGGATTCAGAAGTCTAGGTGGAGCAAAATATTAAAGGATAAGTTTTTGACATATCTCGCTCTGTCTATCTAATCAGGTAAGAGAACATAAAAGGGAGTTGAGCCCAAAATGAAAAAACATGGATTCCGGCCAAATAAAACTGTGTCAACTGTGATTTTTGTAGCTGGAGAACTGGAAATGGCTTTTTAGACAATGCTTTTTCATATGGATAATTCTAAACTAGTAGAATTTCTGTACAAAGCTGAAACTTGAAAAAACTCTTGCAGACATCGCAAACTTTCAATGTTTTGGTTGCCTGCTGAAACAGATGCTTTTTTGTATTTTTGTTTTTCTCTCTCCAAAAAAAATTGCAAATAAATTTATTTCCATACTCTTATTATCTACCACAAGAGAAAAACTGGTTTTGGGTTGATACATGCTTCATTGCTTCTTCATTTATTTTTTTACATTGACCTCCTCAACCAGATGCTTCTTCAACATTTTTATAACAAAAACCCATAACATAATTACATTGTATCAATTAAAATTTCTTTTGGCCAGTTTTATTAATGGAGGTGTGTACACACCTTCATTTATACAGTCACATTGAGAGAATGGAAGTTTTGGTGGGAAATTCAAAATTTTAGCATTTTCAGAATGTCTTTTGGCCATAACTTGGCCAGTTTGATTGGAATCGTTTTGGGTCAACTGAGCTATTTAACTTGATTATAGAGCATCCTTCTGGTATAGGAATTAAGAGTAGGCATGTTGTAATTTAGACGTGACTTTAGCTTGAATTCATACATAATTGGTGTCCCATTCGTGTATTGGGCAGTAATACCAAATATATGGCTTGTTTGTCTTTTTTTTTATTTTTGGCACATTATTGTATCTTTTATCCTAGTTATGACTTTTTGGGGTCCAGTCCACATGACATCATTTCTTTTCTCAACATTATTGAAAAATTTGAAAAATATTTTTCTTGTGTATTGGGCAGCAATACCAAAACTGTGCCATGTATTTTTTTTATTTTTGGCACTCCATTGTTTTTTTTATCCTACTTGTGCCTTTTTGGGGTCTAGTCCACATGACATTAATACTTTTCTCACTATCACTGAAAAATATGAAATTTATTTTTCTTTTTTTCCGGAACTAAACTCAAAAGCTGCTGTGCTTAAATCATTGAAATTTGCATATATAGTATGTATTAAATACCCAAGATGTGCTTTTTGACGGTCTAAATGTTCTGAGAAACAGGGACTAATGAAAATTCATCCAAAACGTGAAAAATTATTTCTTTTAACATCTCTGGTTGGAATCTTAACCCTATGATTTTTTTATGAAAATCTAAAAACTAGAAAAAATAAGGATTTTTGCCAATTTTCTGACATTTCTGTCTGAAATGCCGAAATAATAATGGTTAAAATTTCCTCCCCATTTTTATCCTGGCTCACCAGGCTAATTCAGGAGTAATGGTTTGAAAATATTGTCTGTCAGCTCCAGGGTTGCGATTTTTATTGATTTTTATAAAAAAATAAAAAAAAGTACGAATGATTTAAATCAAATAAATCGATTTAAATCAAATAAATCATGATTTTTATTGAAAAAATCATGATTTAAATCACTTGATTTAAATCACTGCAACCCTGGTCAGCTCTACTGTTCAAAAACTATAGGTTCAATATATTTGTTTTTTGTTTTATTGGTTTGTTAGGGTAGCGAGATGTATGGAAATTACTTTTTTTTTCAATTTCAAAAATTTTTTTCCCCCAAATATTTTTCAAAGATTTAAAAAAAAATTTTTTTTTCAAAAAAGAGGAAATCGGGCAACTTCTGTTTTTCAAATTTAAACATTTTTGTTCCAAGATTTACTTTTTTTTTTTCCTAAATTAAAAAAAAAGAAAAAAAATGTTTTTCTGGACAATTTTTTGGGTCCAAATTTTTTTAATTTCGTCAATTTGTTGAAAGGAGGAAATTGGGCAACTTCAAGATTTTAAAAAATCGTACACATTCTTTTCGTGGTTATTTGGATAATATTTTGTACATGGAACAAGCACAATAACAACACTTCACTTGCCGCAATTCAGAACCACCTTTCTCTACCATTTCCAAACCATAAAGTAGACTTAACTATTTCACCAGCATTAGCTAAAAAACTATCATTGAAAGACTAACAAATGAACAGATTTGCATGCTGCAAAGTTAGTCAAATGTTAGTCAGATTATCACAATCGATTCAGTTTAAGTCACTATCCTATGACAAGGTATGTAGCCAAATTTCAGAGCGAAGGAGATAGTTTTTGAAACTTCAACATACACACCCCTTTGCTCTTCCTTCGATGACACACTGTTCATTGACAGACAAATGACAGACAGGACCTGCAGCTCAGCAATAAATGGCTTCAAAGAAGCCATTTAATAACAAGAATCCGCGGATTCAAAGCCTGGCTCAAGTGGCAGTGATGACGGCAAAATATGTAGCAATGCTGGTGAAAGTAGAAATCATAACATAAGCTAGATTAAATTTTACCTTTTTCCTTAAGATGTACTAAAAAACCATTATCCTCTTTTTTTTTCTCATTCTCTATTTTTTTTTTTTTTTTTTTTTTTTTTTTTTTTTTTTTTTTTGTACTCAGACTAGATATGTAGATTATGGTACTCTATTACTTTAATGTCTGCTCTTTGTCTGTAGATGTGTTGCTGTTTATTTATTGGCAGACACCCATTTTCAGCATCTCTTTGTGACTGCTGTCACATTGTCATTTGCTTACTTGTTTATGGGAAATAGATTTGTACCGCTCTAGCAATCTAGTAATTTCATCATCGTACACTCAGGTGATTTTATTAATACAGCAAATATGGTTATAAGGATATTCTTACAATGTCTTATTTTTAGATATTGATCAGATTTGTTCACCTGAGTTTGTTGTATGTTTTTGGAGTTGGTTTGTTTATATCTAATAAGTTTATTTGCCAGAGTGCAAAACAGCGTTGTTTGTGTTGTCTGCTTGTAGCCAACCATGTGTGTTTGACCTTGTTCATTCTCTATGGCATGTTCTTCTTAAAGCATGTCTTGTTGCACACTGAACTTATGTACCAAGGCTGGTCTTTATATACTATTTACTAAGCAGTGACACATTCAGAGTTGACAGCTAGTGTCTAATGATTGCAATTACTCATTGAGCAGTGTCAAAGAAAATATCAACTCAATTGGGTTGAGTTGGCAGGTGGTGTCTGATGATTGCAATTACTCATGGAGCTCAGTCAGTGTCAAAGGTAAGATCAATTATTGGTAATTGGCTTGAGTTGGCAGGTAGTCTCTAATGATTGCAATTATTCACTGATCTGTGTCAAAAAAGTTGTTGCAATTGCAGAATATCAGAATTTCTTGAAAGTATAACACAATGCTTTTAATTAACTGTAATTATTTTGTGTTTTATATTGTGAATGAGAGTAAATAATTAAAAAAGTGTTCATTAATGTGATATCCAATTGAGCAGATTATAAAAGAAATATCAATTCAACTGCACTTATATCATAAGTTACATGTCTTCCTTAATTTATTTTGTCTTCTATCAAGCAAAATGACAGCCCAACAGAGCACAATTTATGCAATATATTAAAGTGCTGCATTTTGATTTATCAAGACATATTAACTGTGTAAATAATTATACTTATACCAATTTGGCCATGTAGCCTTAATTTTACAACCTTACTTTCCTGTTGGATTGGAACTGTTTGGAATTTTTGAGTTCCAATATTTTGATTTTCTGTTGTACCACATCACAACAATAGCTTGTTTATGTGTAGGCCTATAAACAAATATGCCTGAACTCATTGGTATTGCAGCCCAAGTGCTTTTGTTAAGCAATTTCACACACAAGCTGAATTTATCACATTTATCAGACACAACTTAAAAACACAACAGATCAACAAAAATGTGCAGTTGGAAATGAACAAAAGTCAGTGCAACTGGTCTGCTTAGTGATGATATAATGATAAGTAATGCACAGTAGACTGCAGTATCACAGTCTGTTGTGTTTCATTGAACAATATTTAAATAAGGAATTTCATTTTAGACACATTGCTTGAAAACAATTTTAGATCAGGGCAATTAGACCTCACTTTGGTTACTTAACCTTCTTATGATATCAATGCATGTTTTGCTAAATGTGTGGTTAGTAGGCCTAAGTAAATGTTCATGTCTATTTTGTGTATGTACAAAGTACAAACTTATGATTTCAAAAGATCTATAATAATATAAGTATCTTGGGTGCACATAGACTGCATAGTCGATGACACTCTATATAATATATAAAGTACCCAGAATGTTTTGATAATTTGTGGCAAATTTCTTCCAAAATGCTGTTTTTGATGCTGGCCTTTGGAACAAAAATGCTGTCATACTGTGTCAATTGTTTGTTTTTACTGATGAGCTTACATCTTTTATAATAATTTCTTGTTATGTTTTATCTTAACGTTTTCACTAAAACCAAAGCTGCTTGGCCATTCACCGTTGACTTTAATATTCAATTTCGCAGCTACCTGGACTAAAACCTGCCTTTTTTTCCCGCAAATTTCGCATCATCCAAAATTATGATAACTATATCTGCAAGACAGATGCATCGCTGTCACCCTTTCCATGTTAATCACTGCTCCATCAATATAGGCCTAATACCGAAACGACTAGCTCAGACAAATAGCAATCACGATGACACTAGTTGGAACTATGTGCATAGTATATAACTGGAGGCATTTGACTTCACCATTCACTTCCAGCAGAGCAGACATAGGAGACAGGTCTCATCGTCATGGCTATGAAAGGGTATCTACCTTAGCATAAGATGTCCATAGTTCCAACTAGTGTCATCGTGATTGCTATTTGTCTGAGCTGCTGTCAACTTTCAAAGAAAAGCTCACCTGATTGCAATTAACTTGAGCTGCTGCCAAATTTACAAGAATAGCTCAGCTGATTACAATTGGCTTGAGCTCCTGTCAACTGTCATGCAAAGCTCACCTGATTGCAATTTCATCAGTGTGCCACCCAATTAGGTTGATTACAAAAATTGGTGAAGTAAACTACAATTAACCTGTATACATCTGACAGGTAAATTGAATGATTGGCCTTGAGCTGCTGCCAAATCTAAATGTCATCAATAGCACTTCCAAGTAAGTGTCTTATGAAGTGCAATATCTCTTTGCTTTGATATTTGCCTTGTTTTGTCAATAATATGCATTCATGTGCCATGGACAAAAATGCATCATAATATTATGTTATTCTGCATAATTCACTTTTAACATGGCTTGTCAACCCCTACAAACTGTCATTTCTATCAATTTAACATAAACAAGAGCAGGTGCTGACTCTATATCCCCCAAGGTCCATTTTGTCCTTTTCTTGTCATGCTTGGAAAGGAAGTTAAGGAAGCAGGCATACAAATGCTGTTTCAAAGTTGTTGACTTGCTGTTGTTCTTTTAAATCTTGATGAGTTACTTGAATTTAAATAAGTACTCCCAAATCATATTTGAAAACTTGGATGCTGTTGGACCTTGAGACTGACCAGCTGAGTACATAATTGCCATGTTTTATTCATCAGCTTCAATTGTATTCTAGCAGCAACAGGCAGCCAATGAAATTACTTTCTGTGTTGCCCTACGCTGTCTTGCTGTCTCTATGAGACATATTCAGGGATGTCCAGGGTCTTTCAGTTGCTCCAACATAACATTGGCCTAGGGGGACTGGGGGCAACCCAACTATCCGGCTCTGGAGGTGCGCATTCCATGTGCTTTCTAGTATATCCCTGAATAAACACACGTTATCATTTATTTATAAAATTTACAGAGATTTCTTGGGTTAAAATCGTATTTAGTTTTGGTTACGACTTGGTAGTTGGCAAGAATTTGGTGGTTACCAGTTGGTATGGTCATGAAATTAATTTAAATGCATGGTTACGACTTGGTAACACACAAAAAAAGGATGGTTACCAGTTGGTAGGGTTATTGGTTACCAGTTGGTTGGTTACCAGTTGGTTTGGTTACCAGTTGGCATGGTTACTAGTTGACTTGATACCAAATTTACGAGTACTGTGCTATTCCTTTTGACTGAGTGGTCTGTGATAAGTGATTTCACTGCCAGTCCAATCTTTCACACTGAAATTAGGCCTGTGGTTAATTTTCAAGAAGAGACATAACATTGTAGGTGACATATTATCAAGTGGTGCAACTCACTCAGTCACTGACATTGTGTGCACTTAAGTGATGTAGGCTATAGAAGCTTATGGACCTCTTCAACACCTAATAAAAAAGACTTAACAACTTTGGAATGTAATTTAAGCAATACAACAATGGACATCAACAAGAAAAAATGTTTTCAACATCACTTGTAAAAGGCTGATTCAGTTTCTCTCTCTAACTAGCTATAAACATACCACAAGTGCAACAAGAGGATCAGCTGGTAGGACTCTGCTTGGAATTGCCCTATACAGGCTGCTTTTTAAAAAAAGTACAAACTTAGACCTATTAACCTCATCAAACAAATTGGCTAGAGCAGCTGATTGCACTTTGAAGTTCAAAACTCACCCAAGAGAACCCCTTTCATTGTATTTTATCTAATTACAATTAAAGAAATATCCTCTGTACTCCTAATTGCCATCACCACTGTCAAGTGTTGGGGGCCTGTAATGCTGAGCAGAGCATAGCACTGCATGGATAAATTGCCTCCTTCACATTGGCGGAATGTCGACGCAAACAGATCG
This sequence comes from Platynereis dumerilii, assembly GCA_026936325.1. Taxonomy (NCBI): domain Eukaryota; kingdom Metazoa; phylum Annelida; class Polychaeta; order Phyllodocida; family Nereididae; genus Platynereis; species Platynereis dumerilii. The sequence continues at coordinate 54,180 of JAPTHN010000253.1, read as the reverse complement.
GTGGCGGCTGGCCAGCTAATCAAAGTGGTTCGTGGCGGCTGGCTGGCTTCTTTTTCAGCGGCTCAGCCGCAAATTGGCGGCGTGCAAATCTAAGAATAGTACAGTATGTCTAACATTCACAGTCTTCTTATCTCATTATCGTACAATAGTCACCAAAATGAATGTGCACCTCCTTTTTGTGGAGGTACCTGGCAGATCCACTCACATTTCCATACATCATTTCAAAGCCCTTTCCAAGTTCTTTTATGAAATATATTCTATTTTCCATATGACCTATGCCACATGGCCATTTTGTGGCTTCAAAATCGATTATTTTTCAAATTCAATGGCTAGTCTGACCAGTGCCCCCTCCTCTAAGTGCAGTGCATATCCATTCTTCTATGTTTCTTACATGTATCTTGTCAGCAGGCTCTCATTCCTTCTCTCACACTCCCCAAGTAGTTCCCCCGTGGCCTAATTGGTAAGTGCGCTTGTCAACTGGCTTTGAGGGCGTGGGTTCAATTCTCACCCAGGGAACTCATTTAGTCCGAGCCCATGGGACATTAAATGGAGGTGGGTTGTATCCAGTATTCTATGCTAGGGCAACTGAAAGACCCTGGGCATCCCGGAATTAATAGGGTATGTGCCAGACTTACAGTCTTCTCATCTCATCATCATAAGGCAATCGCCTGCCTCGATATAGCCCACTAAGTTGCTGCAGAGGCGTAAAACACAAACAAACAAACTCACACTCCCCGAGTACTTCATTCAATTACCCTGACCTCCAGCCAATAACTCCTGTCTATCAAATAATATATCAAACCAAAGAAGCCATTGTAAAGCCACTAGGCGCTAGTTATGCTTGATACCAGGCTTTGGAATATTTAGCAAAATAAACATGACAGTGTATCACATCAGTATCATGCTTATCTTGAGCTATATTAATTTTCTTATTTAAATCACATGTCAATATTGGAAAAAAAATTATGAATATTATGGATTTTCAGATAATCGTATATCAGTCAATTTTTGGCCTGGTGTATCAAATTTTCCACAAACATTTCTGAATTTGACTCTTTTTATACCACTCTTTGTCAAATTTTATCAACTGGAAATATATAAGTGACTCTACAAGTTAGCTGGTTGTGGTATGTCGATTGACAGGCATATAGAGCAGCGTATTAGTAAGTAAGATCTTGATTAGAACTCAGAACTCAGAACTGTTTTATTTTCACATGATCCAAAACAGCATACGTCAGGATAACAATATAATAATATTACAGTGTTATTAACATAACAAGATAAAGTAAGTAAAAAAAAAAAAAATTATAAAAAATTAAAAGGCGAAGATGGGATGGTGATCATGTGAAGGAGCTTCCTGAAGACTGGGGTGTCGCTACCAGGAAGCACCTTATGATAGATGAGAATGAAAATGATGAAGATGGAAAAATGAAATGGAAGCCATGGTGATTTTCATCCTAATAAAAAGGAAACGACAGGATGTCAATGTTAAACGCATTACTCTCTTTATTGCCTGTTACAAACATAACACTGACTGGTACTACATGTTGCATTATATTTTTCTCTAATAAAAAATAATTTAATGTATCTAGCATATCCATGGATACTATGAGTGAAAATTTTATCCTTAATGGAGTTGGGACAGCTGTTATAAATCAGTGGAATTCTATATCGTATAGTTTGCTTATAATGAGTGTCTTATAATTGGAAATTGAAAGTTGATAGCACCTCTGGTGTTGTAGGAATGAACACTGTACTGAACATTCAAGAGTTCATTCAAAAATTATGTAGGTAAAATCCCATATTTAATGGAGGTGTGTACACATCTCCATTTATGCAGTCACAGTAAGAGAATGGACAGTTTTGGCGGGAAATTTGAAATTTAAGCATTTTCAGAATGTCTTTTGGGCCCTGACTTGGCCATTTTGTTTGGAGATGTTTGGTGTCAAGTCATGCACTTACCTTGATTATAGAGCGTGCATCTGGCATAGGAATGAATAGCAGGCATGTTGTGATTTGGAAGTGTCTTCCTTTACAACGTGCTTGGATCCACTGCAGGTGGCATCACACATAGACGTATTGGCCACTGTGCCTAAATTATTGTACTTCTGTATATGATATTTTGCACATGAATGGGTCTTATAGCATATATGTGCCTTTTGGTATTCATATTTAAGCAATTGGTCCATTTTTACCCCGCAGGCTATACATAGCCTACGGGGTTCTGCAGTGCTCAACGAGTCTGGTTGCTGGGGATTTCGTCAAGCATAACTCACTTTGTGTTGCTCATATTTCATTCAAATTTTGCCTGTTATCTTATTTTGTCATGCAGATGGGAATGACAAGTTTCCAGGCATTTCTAGCAATTAGATGTGCGTAATTGATTATTACCAAGAATCTCATGTACACTGTCAAAAATTACTGGAATTATATATTTCTTCTACATGCTCCAAAATAGTGATGTCAGTGTCAATAAAATCTTCAGACCTGTCAGAGTGTCCGTACGGGTCCGCACGGACGGACGCGGACGGACGGCCACACGGACAGAAGGATGGACGGACAGACGCACGGACGGACACACGGACGGACGGACACACGGACGGACACACACACGGACACACAGACGGACGGACAAAAGGACGCACGGACGCACGGACACAAGGACAAAAGGACGAACACATGGACGGATGCACGGACGGACACACGGACGGACACATGGACGCACGGACACACGGACGGACACATGGACGGACACATGGACGGACGGACACACGGACACACGCGGACACGGACGGACGGACACACGGACGGACGGACACATGGACGGTCACACGGACGGCCGGACACACGGACACGCGGACGTAGGGACGGACGTACTGACGGACGGACGCACGGACACACGCGGACACGGACGGACGCACGGACACATGGACGGACGGACACACGGACGGCCGAACGGTCACACGGACTGCCGGACGGCCACACGGATGGACCTACGGACACACGGACGGATGCACGGACGTACGGACACACGGACTGACGGACGGACGCACGGACTGACGCACGGACGCACGGACGTACGGACGGACACTTTGACGGACGGACTCAAGGAAGCACGGAACGAGGCAAGGACGGATGGACGGACGGACACACGGACGGACACACGGACGGACGGACACACGGACGGACGCACGGACACACGGACGGACACACGGACGGACACACGGACGGACACACGGACGGACACAAGAAATGTGGATCTCCACCTTAGGCAATGTGAACTGTCACAGTAAACAAGAACAAGTAAGTTGCAATGTGAACTGTCACAGTAAACAAGAACAAGTAAGTTTTTACAGCAAATCCTTCACAGTGCACGTGCTTATATGTCATGTGTCATGATGTGGGAAAACAAACCAATAAATTGTCAATCTGAGGTGCCAGTGACATGCCACATGTGTTGTTGAGGGGAAGAGAGTTGGGTAAAAATACCTTTCAAATCCTGTTAATGCATGACCTGTCAACACTGAGATAAGAGGGTGCATGGTGCAGTGTGTTTTGTTGAAGGTCCCATTGTTTAAACAAGTCAGGAAAAAGAATTACCGCAGACAATAAAAAAGAGCAGTGCACTGTTATTGTTTGCAAAAACACTTTAAACAGTTCAAATGGGAAGTATTCAGCCTCCTTTGAAGTAACAGAGCAGAGGTGATGCATAGATCTGCAATTCTGCATCCATGGACCTATGTACCAAATGAATCATTCTATGAGTTGTCGGGATTTTTAAAATCCCTGGTAGAAGGCATATATATATATGTTTACCACAGTCTACAAAACCTTCATACTTTCTCCACTCCATTCATGGTCCCAAGTGAACACAATTCTTGGCTGTCATGCAAAACAACTGCTAGCACATTTTATAATGGTTTCAGGGTAAATCAACCAAATTAAAGTGCATTCTGGGACTTTAGGTGATGTCTTTACTTCATGTGTATTGCACTCCCAGCCATGCCATGATACTGGAGTTGTCTGTCGCACTTTGCAACCGAGTTGTTTACGTGCTTGCACGGTATTTTTTTTCTTTGCAAACAATACTGGAATTTCTTACTTTTGTATGCATGTAACAGTATCCGAATGGTCTCAATGGCTTCACATAGAGCCGGCGGGGTTTACGTGCTTGCACGGTATTTTTTGTAAAATATTGAAAATTAAAAATAATAAATTTTTTTTCGTTTCCGGAACAGAACTCCGTAATGGTTATACCTTTTGGCATGAAAATCTACCATGATATGCGTTAAATACCCTCAATGTGCCTTTTGGGGTCTAAATGCTCTAACAAAAATTAATAACGGCAAATTCAGCAGAAATGTGAAAATTTTTTATTTTTTCAATGCTCCATGATTCCTTCTATTTTGGAGTAAGACCTCTGAAATATTGCATTTAGATATCTAAATTACCGTATTTTTTGTATTAAACGCACAGTGGGCGGAGGTAATGATGAGATGCGCGGCAATTTATTCACGATCTAGCTGCAGCCAAAAATCACCAGAGGCAGCACTATGCACTGCCAGCCGCCTGCTGCCCTCTGTGGGACAATTTGCGCACTACTGTTGCGGGCGAAAATGGAGGAATTTACAGCGTGAATGCACGTTTTTGGCCTCAAAAAGGTTGGAATAGGTCATAATTTAATGAATTTTTATTAAAAATAGGTCATTAAAGGAGGGGGGTGGGCGTTTATTAGGGAATGGGCGTTTAATAGAGAAAATACGGTATACCTCTTTAAACGAATAAACTCATATGGAGGGCCAATCTTATGAAATTTTCATAAAACAAAAAAATGGAAAAAATTAGGATTTCTGATATTTTCGGAAATTTTAGTTTCTCGCTAATTTATGGTAATGAATAAATTGTTAGACTTAACAAATATTTTTGTTAAACATATTTTGGTAACTTTTATACAGTGTATATAGTTTAGTGTTAAATTTTGTGTTCGAACTCAGTTTTGTCAGAGTCCATTGGATTTTGATGGATGTTAGTAACTGTTGTATCCAGTGTTCCATACTGAGACAACTAATTATATTAGTGGATTGAGCATGTCTAAGATTCCCAGTCTTCTCATCTCATTATCACATGATAGTCTCCAAAATGATTGTGTAGCTCCTTCCAAAAAACGGAGTTTGAGCTACCTGGCAGATGACAAACATTTCCATGCATCATTTTAATCTTTCCAAATTCTTTAATGAAATGTATTCATTTTTCCATATTACCTATGCCACATGGCCATTTTGTGGCTTGAAAATGGATTATTTGTAAAATTCTGACAATTAGCTCACATTATACATGTATATATATTAACAACAGCTGGTTTTTGGCACTAAGGGAAATAGTCATTTTCAGGGGATATGAACTTAGGAAACTACTCCACCTCCATTTTGAACCCCTGGGTTCTTGTGGTATTTGTAACAGAATTAATATTCTTGCAGTAGACCAATATCCATCACATATAATAAATTCAATTTCTTGAACAAGGGGTCAGTATGAGAATTATAGGATGAATTTGTAATTATTCTGACAGCCTTTTTTGTAATTTAAACAGTCTGTTTACTTTTGAACTCCATGCTAATAATCCATAATTAAAATATGGGGTAATCAATGTGTTGTAGATTGTCAGTAGTACGTTTTGAGGGACAATATGTTTTAGTTTACACATTACCCCTATTGTCTTAGAGATTTTCTTAGAGATTTTCGATACATGTGAATTCCAATTAAGACCCTTGTTTACCATGACTCCCAGAAAATCAAAGTTATCTTCATAGTTGTTAATTTCATCATTTATTTTCAAAATTGGCTCAATAATTCTTTTTTGAGGTGGGTGGAATACCATAGCTTTTGTTTTGTTAATGGAGGTGTGTACACATCTCCATTTATGCAGTCACAGTGACAAATGGACCGTTTTTGGCGGGAAATTTGAAATTTGAGCATTTTCAGAATGTCTTTTGGGCCCTGTCTTGGCTATTTTGATAGATGTTTGGGTCAAGAGATATGTATAACTTGATTATAGAGCATGTATCTGGCATAGGAATGAATACCACGCATGTTGTAATTATGATGTGTTTTCCTTTTATATCTTGCTTGGATCCACTGGGGGCGGCTGCACACATTGTGTATTGGCCGCTGTGCCTAAACTATTGCACTTGTGTATATGATATTTGGCACATGAATGGGTCTTACAGCATATATGTGCATTTTGGTGTTCATATTTAAGCAATTGGTAGAGTTTTTATAAAATATTGAAAATTTAAAAAAAAATTTTTTTTCGTTTCCAGAGCAGAACTCTGAAACGGTTATACCTATGGGCATGAAATTCTACCATCATATGCATTGAATACCCTTAATGTTCCTTTTGGGGGTCTAAATGCTCTTACAAAAATTGATAACAGTAAATTCAGCAAAAATTTTATTTTTTCAATGGTCCATGATTCCGTCAATTTTGGAGTAACACTGCGGAAATTTTGCATTTAGATGTCTAAATTATACCTCTTTAAATGAATAAAATCATTTGGAGGGCCAATTTTAGGAAATTTTCATAAAAACCAAAAAACTGGCAAAAAGGAGGATTTCTGATATTTTCTCAAATTTTAGGTTTCTCAAAAATTAATGGTAAGCAATAAATCGGTGAACTTAAACAAATATTTACTTAATCATATTAGAAAGTTACTTTTGTATCCATATACCTATATAGTTTAGTGTACTATTTTGCTTGAAATGGATTATTTTTAAAATTCTGACATTTAGCACACAATATGAACAACACCTGGTTCTGGCCACTCAGGGACAGTCTTTTTCAGGGACGCTACACCACCTCCATTTTGAACCCCTGGGTTCTTGTTGTAGTTTAAGGACAATCTATTTAGTTTAAACCAATCTATGACATTCATCAGTTCAGCATTTATAATTTAATAAGAATGGTTAAACATACTTAAAGTTGCCATCAAGGTAGTGTCATCCTCATATATGATAGGATAAAAGATATTGCTGCAATTACTTATATCATTTATGTATATGATAAAAAGGAGTGGTCCCAATATAGATCCTTGTGGAACACCAGTGGTGATTTTCATATGACTGGAAAGAAAACTTTGATATTCTACATATTGATGCCTATCTTCAAGATAACTTTTGAATAATTTCAAAGCTTTGTTCCTTATTCCATAGTGATAGAGTTTATCTAGTAATCATTCCCATTGATTAACATGATAGTAGGGAACTAAGCAGGTCTTAGCAATATAGGGAGTTACTGTGGCAGCTGTATGGTCAAGTATTTTCAGTCCAAACTTCTGAGGATATTTGTTCGCTTGGGTTGGAACCTGGGGCAACCAATTTAGAATATTTTCAGTGGACTCTCGAGATCAAAATCCTAGGTGGGTGTCAATCAGATGAGATTTTAAATGGGTGTTCATCATTTTTCAATTAGGTAAATGTGCAACATATATTGAGGACTCTGCCCTATACACCACACCTTAAGCAACCCATGGCACTGCTCCACCACTGAGCACGGTAACATACGTTACCGTCTCCTGTCACAAATAATCTCAGAAATTTTTTTTTCATTCATGATCTTTTCATTGTTCATCCATATTACATGGCAACTTACGGTCCTAAAGAACATTTTGACTGCTTATAATTCTTGCTAACTTATCACTTCTAGTTGAAAATGAGCTTCATAAGCCTTATTATGAGTACAGTAACGTCATTTTGGTGGAGACGGTAACGTGAAGAAAGCACTTGTTCACGTAACCGTGCTCTTGATCTTGGATTTACATACAAAATACAGCTTTCTTAAGTTGTACTCTGGACTTTGCAGTGGCTCTATATTATAACAAAACAACCCAAGTCAGGGTCACTGAGTAACAATATCACCAGCTGTTGTGTGAATTAATATCACTCGAGCCTGAAGGGCGAGAGTTATAGTAATTCACAGGACAGCAAGTGATATTGTACGAAGTTTTAACTCAAATTAATAGTTATGAAGAGAGACTATTTTCTGCCATTACAAAAATGTGACGTCACCATGGAGCAACAATGGATATGACATCACAATCCCACTGTTATGACCATTGTTTGGTTAGTGACGTCATCAGGCAGCTGAAATGCTTGTGATGTCATAACCATTGTTAAAAAATATCACCCTTGAAGGGTGGTATTTCTTACAATATCATAGGCCCTGATATTTTGACTGTAAACCGTGATATTCGCAGCCAACCAGGTGATAAATTCCTTTAGCAATAGTCTTACTACTTGTACAATGAGAAGCTTGTAATACTTTTATAGGAAAGGTTGTTCTGAGGTTACTTGTGGTAGGAGACGGTAACATACGTTACCGTACTCAGTGGTGGAGCAGTGCATGGGTTCTGGTTGATTGGATCATTTGGATGACCTGTTAATTGCCTGTTTTGAAGACCGTCCCACTGGAGGAGTTCATGCAAAGACTAAAGAATTATTGGCTGAGTGCAAAAAATTAGGAGATGATTGTCCTTCCCCTGCATTTCTCTAATTACCCTACAGGCCAACCAACTTGGCTCTGATTGGTCCAGAAATATTCTATTCTTAACAAATGCTGCCACCTCCATTTTGAACCCCTGGGTTCTTGTTTTTCTTTTTTTCCAAAAAAACTGCAAATAAACCTATTTCCATCCTCTTGTCATCTCCTGCCAGAAAATATTAGTTTTAGTTTGGTACATTTTTCTATATATATATATATTTTTTGTGTTGGCCTCCTCAAGCAGATGCCAAAATTTTCTTGAACATTTTTGTGACAAAGACCCACAACCCAACATAGTATCAATTGAAATTTCTTATGTCCTGTCTGACCAAGTCAATTGAAATGTCCATAAATAAATTTATTTTACTGTTTGTAACTCAGATGATTGTAATCACAAAAAAAAATTTGTTCACAAAGTCCCTTTTTGAAAAGTAATTACACCTTATAAATTAAAAGAATTATTTATTATCATTGAGTCCATGGATTCTTGTTGAATAGTTACATGTCTTTTAATTTTCAGGTGAAGCCACATTACAGGCAGATGTTCCCCTTATACAGAGGTCACAGAATGCCGGGGAAAAGAAAAAGTGATGCAGCGCAGGTAAAAGTTACGGAAACCGCACAGACCTCCTTTCCAACTCAAGATAGCGGGGCAGGTATGTAAAAAATCGTGCATTTATACATGGAAATATGAAATTTGGCACACACTTAAAAAACATCTCTACAAACATATTTGGATGGGGAGGCCACTAGGGTGGTCCAACATCCAATGGAAAATAATAAAAGTGTAAAATTTGGTGATGGTACCCCCTAACTTTTTTCCTTTGACCATGTGGAAGAAGTGTGCAAAATTTCAGCCAAATTGATTAATATTTAGAGGTGGCTCATCAAGGTTGAAGTTTTGCTATCTTTTTTACACTGGGTTCCCCCATTGTAATAGAGAGAGAATGGGTCAAAGTGCTTTTCTGTACAATGTTGTAGAGGAAAATTTGGAGGTTTTGAAGCTTAAAAAGCAACTGGGGACCTTAGTATACTTGGTTTCTGAAATGCATTTTGTAATTTGGTGCTGTATGTGCTGGGATTATTCAGAATTTAGCAAAATTCCAAAACATGTCTTTTTCCTCTTTCAGCACTCTTTTGGCGGCAAATTGCCACATTTTAAAGTGTCTATTGTGAGCTTAGTATTTCACTTAGAGTTAGGAAATTTAGTATAGGGATTCGTTCGAATCAGGAACATTTTGAAAATTCAAGATGGCTTCCAAAATGGCCACCGCAAAATGGCTGCTCTTCTTGTTTTGCCCACTGTCAGTTAAATTTTTCACTGAAGCGTATTGAAATTTGGTGTAGAAATTCGTTTGATGGTGTGAATCAATATTTGGGGAAATTCAAGATGGCTTCCAAAATGGCTGCCACAAAATGGCCATCATTCTTGAGTTGTCCACTGTGAGCTTAGTATATCAAATCGAGTTTTGAAATTCGGTACATGTGTAGAGATTAGTTTGAGGGTATAGAACAATAACCCCTGAGGATTCCAAGATGGCTTCTACAAAAAGGCTGTATTTCTTGATTTGTCTACTGTGAGCTTGGTATTCAGTGATGGATTTTGTGTTGGTATTTGTGTCAGGGTTTGGATCAAGAAAATTTGGAGAAATCCCAAGAGAGTGTCCAAAATGGCCACCACAAATTGTCCACTGTGACCTTAATATTTTAATAGAACATCTATATCAGCATAACTACATGTATATGAGCTGAAATCATTCAAATTCTGGCTTGCAATATAGGTGCAATTTCTGTTCAAATAATGTAAGGCAGTGGCATCACTAGAAAGGCAAGTTTGGGAGGGCTGAAGCCCCAAAGTTTAGAAGCGTTGTAAGAGGTCCGAAGGTCTGAAGGTTCGAAGCACGAGCTGCCCCAGAATCCAAAGATTTTATATGTCTGCGGATATATGCACACATTACAAATAGATAAAATGCAAAAATAACGACACATAGTGCACAAAATACTTTGTACAGTGTCTTTTCATGGGCTCTGGTTATTGAATCACCACCAGTGTCATACTAGGAAAATATCTTTTTTTTCCCCAAGATTTTTTTTTGGTCCCCTAGTGACGCCACTGAGTGTAAGTGGTATCTCTTCACAAAATTTAGTGGTATATCTGCAAACCTGACAAGGCATTTACATTTCAATCAGTACAGTACGAGCAAAATGGGTAGTTCATTGAGTACTTTGCAAATATTTAGACTAGCAGGGCTAGTCTTTAGGGATACTAGGTGTCGTCCAGTTCCGAGTCTACCATCTCCATGGCAACCACAGTAGTAGTACTGTCTATTTACACAAGGTGGCTACACTTTCTTCTTCTTCTTATTGGGAGTTCTCTCCTGTGTTTTGGAGCTCCCCTATTGATAGTTATGATATGGTCAATCTATGTTAGTCAGTGATGTCAGCCGGGATATCAACCAGTGATATCAACAAGTGATGTCAGCCACTGATGTCAGCCACTGATATCAGCCACTGATGTCAGACGGTGATGTCAGCCACTGATGTCAACCAGTGATGTCAGCCACTGATGTCAGTCGGTGATGTCAGCCACTGATGTCAGCCAGTGATGTCAGCCACTGATGTCAGCCAGTGATGTCAGCCAGTGATGTCAGCCACTGATGTCAGCCAGTGATGTCAGCCACTGGTGTCAGCCGGTGATGTCAGCCACTGATGTTAGCCTCTGATGTCAGCCAGTGATGACAGCCACTGATGTCAGCCGGTGATGTCAGCCACTGATGTTAGCCACTGATGTCAGCCGGTGATGTCAGCCACTGATGTCAGCCGGTGATGTCAGCCACTGATGTCAGGCGGTGATGTCAGGCGGTGATGTCAGTCACTGATGTCAGCCGGTGATGTCAGCCACTGATGTCAGCCGGTGATGTCAGCCACTGATGTCAGCCACTGATGTCAGCCGGTGATGTCAGCCACTGATGTCAGTCACTGATGTCAGCCGGTGATGTCAGCCACTGATGTCTGCCGGTGATGTCAGCCACTGATGTCAGCCGGTGATGTCAGCCACTGATGTCTGCCGGTGATGTCAGCCACTGATGTCAGCCGGTGATGTCAGCCACTGATGTCAGGCGGTGATGTCAGCCACTGATGTCAGTCACTGATGTCAGCCGGTGATGTCAGCCACTGATGTCAGCCACTGATGTCAGCCGGTGATGTCAGCCACTGATGTCAGCCACTGATGTCAGCCACTGATGTCAGCCACTGATGTCAGCCACTGATGTCAGCCACTGATGTCAGCCACTGATGTCAGCCACTGATGTCAGCCACTGATGTCAGCTGGTGATGTCAGCCACTGATGTCAGCTACTGATGTCAGCCAGTGATGTCAGCCACTGATGTCAGCCAGTGATGTCAGCCACTGATGTCAGCCACTGATGTCAGCCACTGATGTCAGCTGGTGGTCAGCCGGTGATGTCAGCCACTGATGTCAGGTGGTGATGTCAGCCACTGATATCAGAAACTGATGTCAGCCACTGATGTCAGCCACTGATGTCAGCCACTGATGTCAGCCACTGATGTCAGCTGGTGGTCAGCCGGTGATGTCAGCCACTGATGTCAGGTGGTGATGTCAGCCATTGATGTCAGCCGGTGATGTCAGCCACTGATGTCAGCCACTGATGTCAGCCACTGATGTCAGCCGGTGATGTCAGCCACTGATGTCAGCCGGTTATATGATGATGTCAGCCAGTAATGTCAGCCAGTAATGTCAGTCAGTGATGAGGTGAACAAACTGCGGATCGACCCCCTGCTAGTCTTGCATATGGAAATATGCTCCCGTCTAGTTGATTATGATTTGTATGCTCAAAATTAAATTTAAAAAAAGTTTCAATACAAAGTCAATCAAGCGGAAAATGCGGACCAGATGCGGACCAAATCAATAAGCAAGATAGAGACAATTATTTGGATTATATCAGCTTGATATTTGAATAAAAAATATTTTATTTTTGTTATTACTTTTTTTAAATAAACTATTTAAACGTATACAGGCAAGGGGCCTGTGTAGATTAGATATGACCAAATCATGCAGACCAAATCATTAGTGATGCAGACCGGACCGCCTTGGACCGGTCCGGTCCGCGGTCCAGCCCTGGACCGCCAAAATACCGGACCACCTACAAAAAACCGGTCCAGTGTCGGACCGGACCGGTAAAGTGCCGGTCCGGACCGGTCCAGTGATTTTTCATGTCATGAAGGGTGTGGCATCAATTTTGTCATATCAAAAAATGAAATTTATGTCATACAGCTTGTTTAAACCCTCATTTTTATCATAATTTTCGAAATGGCGATGGACCGCTTCTGGACCGGTCCAGTAACAAAATCGGACCACCTCACCCTGGACCAGACCAGGACTGGACCACTTTTGTAAATTCATACCGGACCACCCCCTAAAGAGTGGTCCGGTCTGCATCACTACAAATCATGCAGACCAAATCATGCAGACCAAATCATGCAGACCAAATCATGCAGACCAAATCATGCAGACCAAATCATGCAGACCAAATCATGCAGACCAAATCATGCAGACCAAATCATGCAGACCAAATCATGCAGACCAAATCATGCAGACCAAATCATGCAGACCAGAATGCAGACCAGAATGCAGACCAGAATGCAGACCAGAATGCAGACCAGAATGCAGACCAATCCATGCTAGCCAGGTCATGCAGACCACTTTTAAATCATTTTTAAATTTTACCATTTTATTGAGAAAAAAAAATTACTAAGTTTCTTTTTTTTTTTTATTCGTCTAAATAATTAATCTATAGATAACCCTTTTGTTATCCAGTTGGTCCGCATGGTATGCACTTGGTCCGCATGATTTAACCCCTTCCAGACTGGTCAGTGTTTGTCCAAGGCCTGTACCAACAGACTGGCCGCCAGAAAGTCTGGTCCGCATGGTCTGCATGGTCCGCATTTTACACTGACCCTCATTTGCCATCAACCCTTTTTTCGCGGGCTTTAGCCTAATGCCCAATGCACAACAGAATCGCATGCAATCCCATCGGATGCCATGCTGTTGCAACCCCAGGATCGCAAGTTAGTGCACTGTGCTCCCAACCTATCAGGTGTCGAGTCTATGACCTGAAAAGCATCCTATTCTAAAGAGAGGCATTGATTTCAAATATTTTTAAAGACACTATTTTTGTGTGTGTGATATACCCACCTGTCAAATGCGCTGTTAACTACCCCAATACACAAAAGTTAACTGATACATCCTAAATTATTGGAACACTGGAGTCTCATCAGAAGTATCAGTCAGCTTGGCTATCCAGCATAGGCCAAATATTAACTTCTCTCTGGCTTTCTTTTGCATCGACAGTCTTTGCAAATTATTTCTCAATCACTGTAAATCAGAATTCCGTGAAGACCCAAGATCTTGCATCTTACAATTAAAATGATAAGATCTGGGATAGATAGATAGATAGATAGATAGACAGATAGACAGATAGACAGATAGACAGATAGACAGATAGACAGATAGACAGATAGACAGATAGATATGGCGAATGCAGCACATAGATACACGTACATGATGTAATGTGCCAACATACAAAATGATTACTCCACCATTCTTCATTCTTTGTCAGTTCTCATTTCACAGAGCCTATTTGGATTTTACAAATCATATCACTACTCCTTGGGATGCAAAACATAATATTAACTTAATTCCCAACTACGTTTAACATTTCAGCTCGAGGTGGGGGTAAGTTGGGAGCCCCTATACTCTTTACTTCTTCTTATCTTTCAAGGTATATTTAAATCACCTAAAAGTAATTAGTCTTCCAACTAAGACAATTATGCATTCCTTCACGCGCATGAACCTGTCCAAATCCTAACGTCCCATCAAACACTGTTCACAGCGAGCTTGAACAAACTTTGGGGTTAAAAAAATTGACCAAGAAAACAATTAGCGCAGTGATGTAGAAGAAGGTCAGGCGAACATTTTGATGTATCATATGAAAAAATCTGTTGGGAATTTTTTGAGATATTTGAGTTTTAGATTTTTTATTTATCACACCCTACTCTAAGCATGGAATCTTCATCAAAAAGTGATCAGAATGACCTATTTTTCCTGTTTGGTAATATCTATGATAAAAGTCATTATTCAGAAGTAAAAATATGCAGTCATTGTCAATGCAGAAAGTATGTACCACTATATCAAGGCTGACAGGGTGTGATAAACCTATAACAGCTAACATTTCTGCCTAAAGGCCTGGGAAAATGTTTGCAATACCAGGTTCTGTTAGTTACATAATTCTGGTAAATAATTTTAGCAAATTCGGTCTCATCATTTCATTTTAACAGGCTTTCTTGAGTTTTTTTGTGCATTTTATCACAAATTTTGCCACTGTAAACAAGCATTTCATAGCAATGTAAAAGGATAGACAAAGTTGAGCAAATTATCGTACAACACATGCATATAATGTTTGTAAGTATCTGCTTCACTATGAAGTTGAATTCCCTGATATTACATGAACCGTCTTTGCTATTGGACAATATAAAAAAACTGCATTAAAAGCTATAAATAAACAGTTATATTCATCCTTAATGTTTTTTGAGTACTTAAAATGGATGTTGGGTGTTTAATGGTGATGTAGGTTATCTGGCATCAAGAATCAATCAATCTTTAATTGTAGAGAACAACAAAAATCGCATAAATTCAGTAAATTAGGTGAAAATTTAGTTAATACAAACATATACGACTATTGCAAATTAAGACTGTGAAGTCTTTTTCTCCATTACTAATTAAATGTTTCCAAACGTTCTATCTATGTGTTTTCTGATGATTCACTCAACATTTGCTACACTTTACATGGTTGCAAAAGTATGTGTTTCACAGTGGTGAAATTTCTTTAAAAAACACATAAAGACCTCAATAATGCACCATAGAGTTCAAAAGTGTGGTAGATTCTACTACAATTATTCATCAGAATGATGAAACTGCGGACAAGCTGGCAAATAAACATATTTTATACATTTTCTCAGAAATGTTTACTTTTATAGGTTTATCACACTCTGTCAGTCTGGAAGAAGTGGTATGTACCTGCTCTAGTGGCAATGACTGCATATTTCTTCTTCTGCATAGTAACTTTTATCTTAGATATTACCTAAAAGGAAAAATGGGCATTTTGATCACTTTTTGATGCAGGTTCCATGCTGAGAATAGGGTGTGATAAATAAAAAATCTAAAACTCAAATATCTCAAAAAATTCCCAACAGATTTTTTCATATGATACATCAAAATGTTCGTCTGACCTTCCTCTACATCACTGCGTTAATCGCTTTCTTGGTCAATTTTTTTAACCCCAAAGTTTGTTCAAGCTCGCTGTGCATACACAGACTGAACGTACTCATGCAACACATGGCCTCGAATGAGCGCATGATTGCCTTTGTAAATAATGACAATTCCCGCTTAAAAGACAATATACACCTGACTCTTGCTTCAAAAGAAGCCCTCGGATGCAGAATAACACAGATCATCAAGAAGCCCCATCTTGAGGCTTTACCAAGGTTTCGATGAGCTGGTCTCACTCAGACTCCGATGTCCCGGACAATGACAATATTACCTGTGTTTATCTAGCTGATTCAGTTCCAGATAGGGAGGTATATATCAATAACCGCAACTGTAGTCTGACAACAGATGACAAGATAAATCAACTTAATGCTAGTCTACACTTTTATTAACAACAGTAATAACCATGTAAATGAAGGGATAAATAAGCTTGATAAAGATAAAGGGCAAAACCTTACCTATGATGAGATACAAATTTTCTCCTGGAATATGCAAGGCATTGGGAGTAAATTAGAAATTAATAGTTTGCAACAGCTCCTTGCTCCATATGACATAATTTTCTTTTTTGAAACTATGAAACTTGACACTTTTAATCCTTTGCTTCCTAATTACCAATTCTTTCACTGTCAGCGAAAGTACCAGCACCCACGTGCTAGAAGACCATCTGGTGGCATTGGTGTTCTCATTAAAGATAGAATTAAACATTTAGTTAAAATAGAAAAGCTCAATGAACATGTAATCTGGCTTAGCATTAAGCAAAAGCAACAGCCTCCATTAATAATTGGTGGCACGTACATACCACCAGCTGGATCAAAAATGTATCTCCATTATAAAATTAATGATATTTTTCATGCTCTCCAAACAGACATAGCTCACTTCCTTCAGTCCACTTCGTTTGTTGGTCTCTGTGGTGACTTTAATAGCCGTACAGGGGGCCTGAGTGACATAGTTGCTGATATAAGTGGTAAAGATGATGACTTTTAATGGTTAATATCAATGACAGAACTTCTTATCCCCTTGAAAGAAAAAACCCTGACTGGTTTTCCAGAGTCAGGCAAATGAAAGATGAAAAACCCATAATAATTTTGGTAAAGAGCTTGCACAAATATGCAAAAATAGTGGTAAGCGAATTATGAATGGCTATCTCAATGCCAATAACACTGATGACTTCACCTGTCATGTCCAACTTGGCAAAAGCACAGTAGATTATCTCCTCAGCACACAGATACTCTCTGAAGCAATATACCATTTTAATGTGTGCTCTAAACTGGTGGAATCTGATCAGGGTCAGGATTTATCTCTGCGAGTTCATCTCACAGACCTGCAAGGTTTAATAAAACCCTGCATTTTATTAGTGCCCTTTCCCTTTTTCACTAACTGTCAGCTCAGAGATAGCCCTGGGACCCATGCATGAGCATGGGTCATGGGTCGTTCCATTGAAAATCTTGAGTTTTTGACTTGGAGTCAGGAGATCTGCTCTAAAGCTGTCAATTTTTATCTAAATTTGATGAAATTTTGGCCTTGGGTAGCTCACACATAACCCTGCTGACGGCACTACTTTTCAAAGCTATTCCACGAAGATTAGTATTGTAAAAATCACTTTTAAATGAGTGATATGATCAAAAACTATGGGAGTCAGCCATCAGGCTCACTTTGAATTGTGATGTCACCATTGTGACGTCACTTAGACTATCTATGATATCATAGATGTTTGTTATGACGTCACCATCTTTGGACCAATCAGAAGCGGCCATTTTCCCAATGTATAAAGAATAAGACCATTTCTTCAAGTTCAAGGGTATATTCAACTATATTGTACATCTATTCCATTGACTAAAGAAGATCAAAATAGGTGCAGTCAGCAGCAAAAAAGGTGAACTTTTTGAATGTACCAGAAATGTAATACAAAACAATGTGATAAAGGGTCAAAATTTCATTCTCCCAGACCATGTCCTTCAAATCTCTTGATTTTCCAATGGGAGGATTCATGACCCCTGTCCCACAGGGGTCCAGGGCTAGCTCAGAGAATCAAAGAATTCACACCAAAGTGTGAATAACATCAATCTGTCACCACTACACCTCAGCTCTACTTAATCATTATCTCTGCTAGGAGACAGAGATCTTGTTAGTCCTGGCTTCCTAGAATCCTGTCCCATGTCACACTGTCACACTGTCACACTTACTCTGCTCCACTTATTCATTCATTCATTCATTCATTTTTCTTCAACTGAGTACCTGTGTGCTCCATCATACATAATTGCATGCACTTGACTCTTTTCCTTGATAAAATCTGACTTTATTTCAAGCTTATTTGCTTATTTTACTTTGAAGATCAATCACACTTTGGAGTAGTTCCTGCTTTTCCTGCTAGGTGGTGTATAGATGCTTAGTTTCCTTTATGTCCACTAGGTGATGGCAGAGGAGGAATTTATTGTCAGTGCTGGGAGATAGAGATTTTGTTAGTCTTCAAGGCTCTTGGCTACCCCAGCTTTTAATTGGCATGAGAGGACCAGTTACAGATAGATAGATCTATAGAAAAGTAGATAGATAAGGGTGTGCCCTGCTGGCGTAACCCTGAGGGGTAGGGTGGGGATACTCCTTAAGGGTGGGACAGTGGGACAACCCCAAGGGAGGGGGCACCTCAGGGGACACCCGTAGTTTGGGGCTAACCCTAGGGTCAAAGTTTTTATGACTTACAGCAAACACTATCTGTCTGGCAATCACTGCTGACCCCCTGCTCGTAATGCTCGTTCAGAGATCCCTACAAAAAATTATTTAGTTCAAGATGAGTCAAATAGAATGATTAGAATCTATTTATTTTCCTAGCAGAGATACTTTTGTGCATCTCATGCACTCCTTTCTAGTTATATTCTCTGAGTTTTTAACCGACCTAACGTCGGTTATTAGAGGGGGTGGGTAGTGAAAGGGGACTCATGTAAACCATGTCCATGTGTCCATATGTCAACATGTAAACATTTCTTGTCAACATGTGTAAGTGTCCATTTGTGACCTTAGTTTTCGACTTAGAGTAATGAAATTTGGTACAGGTATGGTACTATTGGCATGGATCGGGGACATGTCGAGAAATCCAAGATGGCTGCCATTTTGTGGCGGCCATTTTGGCAGCCATCTTTCTTCATTTCTTGAACAGCCCATTGTGACCTCAATATTTCGCTTAGAGTTATGAAATTTGGAACAGGTATGGGGCTGTGGGTATCAGTCGGGAACATGTTAATAAATCCAAGATGGCAGCCACTTTTTGGCAGCCATCTTTCTTCATTTCTTGAACTGCCAATTGTGACCTCAATATTTCGCTTAAGAGTTATGAAATGTGGTACAGGTATGGGGCTGTGGGTATCAGTCAGGAGCATGTTGAGAAATCCGAGATGGCAGCCACTTTGTGGCAGCCATTTTGGCAGCCATCTTTCGTCATTCTTGAACTGACCATTGTGACCTTAATATTTCACTTACAGTTATGAAATCTGGTACAGGTATTGGCCTGTGGGTATGGATGAGGAACATGTCGAGAAATCCAAGATGGCGGCCATTTTGGCAGCCATCTTTCCTTTTTTTTAGAAATTTGTTCAAACTGCATTGATTCTATACTAATAGTCTAGCATCTTCCAATCAACTATTTCTCATATCTTCCAATATCAGTTGCTCAGTGGTTTAAGCAATGGCACCTTCAATTTCATTGCGCTAGGTCGGTTTTGAATCTGCGGATTCTTGTTACAGAACAGTTGGCTTTGAGTTTCTCTCTACAATAACGTATATAACACCTATTCTATGGAATATTTAGCATTGAAAAGGATTTATTCTCTTCATGTGAACATGGATATTTTGAACTTAGCTTGTGTTGATGGACAACATAAGGCTTATACTTTGCTGACAATAGGCCTCAGTATTTATCAGTGAGATACTACATGAGGCTCTATAGTCTATAAAATGGAATTTAAATTGCTGAAGAGATGGCAATTGAAGACATTATCCAACATTGCCAGATGTAATGACTTTACTCTTGAGGAAGGTACTTAAATGTCACAACATTGCTCAGACTGCAATCACAATTCAGCTGAATCATTGTGACCTTGCTGGGTTGATTTCAAAAGGCATTTTGCAAACAGGTGTAACCAAACTGTACTGTTTGGGAATAGTTTATTGTTCTTATTTTGTCTAACCATTTAATTCTATGACATGTACCTGTCATGATTATTTCTCATTTGACCTCCGGGTCGAATTGGGACTGCCTGTCATAACTATATCCTTCCACCTGCATCAGTGCAGGATTGGAACTGATGTTATGTTCGACCTCTCATTTGACCTCCGGGTCAAATTGGGACTGCCTGTCATAACTATATCCTTCCACCTGCATCCGTGCAGGATTGGAACTGATGTTATGTTCGACCTCTCATTTGACCTCCGGGTCAAATTGGGACTGCCTGTCATAACTATATCCTTCTACCCGCATCCGTGTGGGATTGGAACTGATGTTAAGGGATACTATCATTCGACTTCTCATACAATCTCAGCGAGGTTTTGTTGGTCCTGGCTTCCCAAGCTACCTGTCCCGTGTCTCCACTTTTGGCACAGTACGTGCCAGATCTTTCTTTCTTCCTGGATGTAGAGCTATGTAGGCCTACGTCCCTTACCACCTACTAGCTAAGTAATGTTTCATTAATATATATCCCTGGATTTGTTCAGATTAAAAATCTGCCTATTGCATAACATATTAAAATCTGTTCACAAGCGTTCATCCTTGCATTCTTGAGATCAGATGGACTAGTGCAAAAAGTCTTGTTAAAATATCACATTGCAGTTGATCGATAGATAGACTGACATATTTGGTAAGTGCAGCCCTCCAAGCCAATTTGTTGGTACTCCAAGGCTTAATTGATGAGCTGGGAGAGTGGGGGTCCAATACATACATATTCACCCCATCAGGTCAAGATATTTAACTTGCCTGGCACAGAAACTGATGCTGGAGACCAAAAATGCATTATCTCATCTAATTTACAGCCATTGGGCATTTTGATCATGAAGATCCACTTGAAATATTTTGTGTTCATCTCCCAGGTTTTGAACCCATGTAATCAAAAACCTTCAAAAAAGAAGGCCTGAAATGATATTGTTTAGCCACCAAACTGCCTTACATTTTTGACTTATATAGTGGGTTTGTCTTGGCCTGAATATAATGTAATTAAAACACCCCAGTGTTAATATTTTTGCCCTTATAGGGAAATGGTGATGAATCATTCTGTCATCAGTAGCAAACATTGCAAAAATGATCACTTGACCACAGAAACTGGTCTTACTATGCCAAATATTCACTGGAGTTATTAGCTTCGCTGAGAAACTATTGTGGTCCCTGGCACTTCAGCATGTGCGTTAGTGTGTATGTGAGTTGCTTCCTGCAAAAACTACTGTATGGATTTAGACTGCTTTTCCTGGGATCAAAATTGAATTAGCCACAAAGGCCAATTTTGAGTGAAATGCATGGATGTGTGGCTAATTTGCATCCAAAATAATTATTATGCAATTTTCATTAGCCACATGGAGGATGCATTAGCCAATGCTAATGTGGCTAATGGCTAGGAAAAGCACTGATGTGTTCATTTGTACTACACAAGACCTGATTAAATTTTGCTGACTATTGGAGCTTTTTTGGGCCCACAATTAAAGAAATCTGAAAAAGGCCTCTGCAGTGCAGCATGCACTATAATTTTTTGCTGCAGCACTAGCAGCCAAGAGGGTATATATTTGTACATTTCCTCTGCAAAAACAGCCATAAAACGTTTGTAGAAGGTGTCTAAGCACTAAATTAGCAACATGTTTATTTGATGAAAATCAGACCAGAATTGCTGAAATTGGAATGCAATTGTAGATCATCTAACAAATGATGCTGCAATAACATTCAAGCCTTCATATAAGTAGAAGTCTTAATCAACTTTTTAGGGGCCGACCAGATGATCTTTGGGGGGGGGGCTATGGCTTTTTGGTGAAAAAAAAAGTTTGTTTCCAACTTGACACAGAAAAAAAAAATTGTTCATTACATGAAAAAAAAGTTTGTTTTCCACCTGTAAACAGGGTACCGCAATGTTAAACTTACCCAAAAAAAGTTTGTTGAATGTCCGCTTGCAAAAAAAATGTATGAAAGCCATAGCCCCCCCCCCCCAACTATCGACTGGTCGGCCCCTTTTGTGCGGCATCTTGCAGTAGTCAAAGTTCAATTTCAGAATGGACAGCGAAGCTATGTGTTCTCCGAGCGCCCATTCTAGTTCTCTTTCTTAAAGCCACCTTATGATTTAAAATTCATGGCATTCAGAAATAGCCCTGGGACCCATGCGTCCCATTCAAAATCTTGAGATTTTGACATTCAATTAGGAGATTAAGGAAGGCAATAAAACTACTGTAACAGGCTTTACGAAAACTAGATTTTCATTTACCTGATATATTAATCTACTGACGGCGCTATTTTTTGAAGGTATTCTCTCATTGCTAAGTCGGGGTAAATCACTCCTGAAGTCGGAGGAAAGCTAAATAATTGTTTGCTTCAGCTGTCAGCCTCATTTTGAACTGTGATGTCATCACTGTGACGTCACTGATGCTCTGTTATGACGTCACTTTTGCTGTCTGTGACATCATCACCAAAGCCACAATTCTGACCAATCAGATTCAGCCATTTTCTCAATGTATAAGGGAGAAATCTAATCTTTAGAGTTTGAGGGATAATTCAGCAGATGTCATATTGTTTTTGATGATAAAAATGGTTGCTGTCAATAGCATATTCTGTCTATTTCAAAATATGTTTTTGTTTTTGACATGAATATAAAGCTAACAACAAAAATTGAACTCTCCCAAACACTGTCTTTCAAGTCTCATGATTCTCCAATGGGACGATGCATGACCCCTGTCCCACAGGTGTCCAGGGCTAATTCAGAAATGATCAGTAGGCCAGCAGTCGCCAAAGTATATTTTTTTGCAGTCGCTTTTGGTTTGGGCAAGCAAGATTTTGCAGAGGCTGTACGTTATTGAGACTAGCCAGTGTTCTAACTTTAATTTTACACTATTTAACTGCTAGGCAACTGCTAATATGTTTGGCTAGATATCCCATCACTCAAAACTTAACTTTGCAATTTTCTGTTTGATCTGCTAGAGATGTTCAAGTGGTGCATTTTTTTTGCCGCACCCTGTATGTGCTAGAACAATACAGTAACAGTAACTAGACCTATAATTGTGATCACCCGTGTCAAGACTGTGTGTATTTAGTAATTAACACCCACAATTCTAGGCTAGATTAGGGTATGGTGCTTTGAATCTCTCTTTTCAAAGCGACTGGATTGCTCTTGACTTTTTTGCAGTGCAATTAAGGTTCACACCTATGAACTGATTACCTCACAAGTCAATTACCCTGCTTCAGCTGTGATCATTCACCCACTGAATTTTCTTAATTCCAATCACACAATGCAGTCAATGCTACTCTGTGATTCTTCTTGCATTGCAAAGTGTACCCTCTGCAGGTCAATCATCATTTTTGGGTATTTGTCTCAACACTGTCTTGTTGCAAAATAGACAGAAAGAGATAGACAAATACATAGATAAATAGACAGGCAGAAAGAAAGATAGATAGATAGATAATGAGTAGATAGATAGATAATGAGTGGATAGACAACATAATGAGTGGATAGAAAATAGACAGAAAGAGATAGACAAATACATAAATAAATAGTTAAATAGACGGACAGATAGATAGATAGATAGATAGATAGATAGATAGATAGATAATGAGTGGATAGACAAGATAATGAGTGGATAGACATGAGAGCGAGTGGGTAGGCATGAGAATGACTGGATAGACAAGATAATGAGTGGATAGACAAGAGAATGAGTGGATAGACTAGATAATGAGTGGATAGACAAGATAATGAGTGGATAGACATGTAAATGAGTGGATAGACATGAAAATGAGTGGATAGGCATGAGAATGAGTGGATAGACATGAGAGTGAGTGGATAGACAAGAAAGTTATTGGATAGACAAGAAAGTGATTGGATAGAATTGGATGGATAGAAATGAGTAAAAATGGGTGGATAAAAATGCATAGAAGTGACTACAGAGAATTGGAAGCTAAAAATTGGTGGATGGAAATGGATGTGTAGGAAGGACCAAAAATGAGTATGATAGAACTGGATGCTGTCAGCGGCAACGCTATAGGGGGGGGGGAGGAGGGATGTGCGATGTCATGCACTGGTAGCCAAGCTATATATATGTTTGTGCATCTCATGCACTCCATTCTAGTTGCCGCCCATGCTATGCATAGGGCGGTAATGCTTCTGTCCTGAAATCCCATGAAGGGGTGAAATTCCCAGTGCTCTGGCCTAAACCAGCCCAGTGTGGAAGTTCTAATCATATGTATATTGCATTAATAACATCGTAGATGTGCACAACGGATCGTTTTTCCAGTTTAATTGAACATTAAACATACTATACATATCACTGACAAAGCATGTGCATGGGCTGTGCTGCAACTCTAAGAGTGCTTGTTGAGACTGCTTATAACAATATCCAACTGCCCACATCCATGGGTGATTTTAATTTATTTGTCAGAATGTAGAATTTTCTTGCTGGTTCCTGTGTCCATGATGCCAGTGATCCACCAATGGCTCGAATAATGTTGAAGAGCTAGCTCAGTTGGTAGCACTGCTGGCTTCCCATTGCTGGCTCCCAAGTTGGATTGCAACTGGGGACAACTCACACACGCTCACTGGACCTACAGTGGTTACAATTGTCCTTCGCCCTATATCTGTGTTCCTATTAGCTTTTTCGAATCCATTGATACAGAGCAAAAATCACTCTAACCTGAGGATTATTAAAAGGACTCAAGGTGGGAATGCATGTCATTTTGGTCGCCTCACCTTATTGGACGAGACACGGCTTACGATATGTAGGATCCCAAGCTGAGGAGCATGATTCAATCAATGTTTTAGTTGCCTCTCATTCAAGTTGATGACGGTACTGGGGCACTCAAGATCTAGAAATAATTTCTATTGCAGGTGTATGAGTTGAAACTTTCTGATTTCACATCATACATGGTGAATTAAGACCTGTTGCTTCTCAGTTCAAGGAACTGCAAGATCAAACATGACCCTTCCGTCACATCCACGTGTATTGAACAATTTGATTTGTATTACTTGCCTCTCATTCGGTACAACAACCGAACTAAGACTACAATTCTTAGGGAGCAGAGATATTATTGCTTCCAATCTTGGCCTTTCATAATGAGTGTGAGTAAGACCAGTTTGATTACAAAACAAGGTTTCCAGACCTCCCGGTTGATTTGATTGTCATAATTATTGATCACCGTATTTATACAGGGCGATCTCTGTAATCATGTTTTCAGCAGAAAAAAGTTGTGCACATGTAATCATGCAGTCATAATGGCGTGCACATATACAATGTCATGTCATTTGGCAATCAATGATTGCACTTCTGTACAGTCACTTGGGCTTATTACAAGGAAGAAAGACAACAAATCAGCTGCATGCTTATTGATGCACAACAGCTAATTTTGAAATTTGCATGAAGTTTCAGATAATCCCTCTAAGGGCTGGATATTTTACAATTTGAATGAAATATATACTTGCCAATGTAATCATTTTAAAAAAAAGTTGTTGCAAGTCGTTTAGTCTCATAACAGTGAACTCTAGTCCTCCCACAGGACAGATAATTTCTCGTTAATTATGGGCGCCGCCCATATTGCTGTGATGTGTGAGATTTGGTCGTCTCAGTTGTCCTCCCTATTGACGATGATTTCACTTTGCACAGGCAGCCCGGACATCCAGTATGAGTCATATACTTCACATATCGCGACATCTCACCGGGCATAACTTGACTGTGCTGTAAGTAGCCTTAGTTGTCAGTCGACTCATTTATTTACGACTCATGAAGGCTCTGCAATCTTTCAACTGCCATGTTCCTTTTCTACTTCCATCTTTAGTGCTAGTGGTAGTTGTTGTTCCTCCCTGGGCTCCGAAGAGCGAGGGATGGGCCACTCCGATGACTGGCCCTTGGCTGTAGTTTATTGTGTCCACTTAGCTCTGGGTGTATAGTCTGCAAATGAAGATCCAAATACAAAGTGGTATTTCAGCTCCATTTGGTAGATTTGGGTGATGGTGGACCTCTCAAAGCTCTGTTGACTGCAATGTTATTCCAATGGGACCAGCTGAAAACAGGGTCTACAGCATAATGGTACTGACTAAAGTTCTAAGTACTGTGATAAACACAATCAATTATCTACCGCCCATTGCACACAATGTGTGCGTTCTAGTTAACATATTAGCCGGACAGCCTGGGTTTACGTCTGTGCTGTTGATGAGATATAATTCATCATGTATGTCGTATGAATACATGGAACAATTTGTATTGAAGTCTATTGATCACCATTTGTTCCGGCAAAAATTGAGGAGATAAATTTATTTATGAAACTGTTTGGAAGCTCAGAGAAAATAACAACATATGTTACAGGAGCCATTGAAATGCTATGGGCAATTCTGTGTCATTTCATCAAATTTCAGAAAATGTTCCCACTCAACTGATTCAGAATTCCTTGAAAATTTACCAGAATCAAGGTTTCTCTTCAGAAAGCACAAATCCTGAGTGATGCAGTGATATATATATATATATATAAACAACTTGAGGTTGATTTATTCACCATATCACCCATTTTATGCGAACGATTCCATCATGTTTTTCTAACATTTGCGTAATGTGAATCCAGTACATCTCCGCACGTAAATGTATGTATCCTTCCCTTGAAGGATATTGTGATAGTGAAGAATCTCCTGATATTTTTTCCCCCTCGGCCTACTATGACTTTAATAGTGCTTCTGACCTTCTGAGTGGAAAACTAGATACTTTTACTGTTTTAAGTTTGAACATTCAGTCACTTAATGCTAAATTTGATGAATTAAAAGTGTATCTTGAATCATATTCAGAAAACAATTTTCACTTTAGTGCTATATGTGTTCAAGAAACCTGGCTGAGAAATGATTTTGATACTTGTCTACTTCAAATTGAAGGATATATAACTTAATTACTAGCAAAGACCCATGCAGCATACATGGTGGTGTTGCAATCTATCTGAGAAATTCTTTTAAATATAATACCTTGCAGTATCAAGGAAATGGAGTAAATTGGGATGGTTTATTTTTGGAAATAACGATAGATAATTCAATAAGTTCAAAGAAGTTGATCGTTGGAAACATTTATCGGCCTCCTCGGAATTCATACCAAGATTATCAGATATTTATCACTGAAATTGACAAGCTTCTGACTGACTTTAGTCAATTGACCATGGACATAGTTATTGCTGGCGACTTTAATTTAAATCTCTTGAAGATAAATGAAAATATCCATATTAATACTTTCTTTGAACTTATTCTTGCTAATGGTTTTGTTCCAAAAATAACAGCTCCTACTCGAATCACCAGTACTAGTGCCACTCTGATTGACTACTATTTAGTGAAACTATCAAATCAATTCTCTAAAACAACAGCTGGTATCTTAGAACATAATCTATCTGATCACTATCTATATTTTATATGTTTGGACTTTCTTAGATTTGCAAAGAAATGCACTAAACGTATTAAGACTTTTGTAAGTACTCCAGCTGCATATGAAAAATTTAAAAGTGAAATATTACAGTCGTGTTCGCTTGAAAATTTCAATGTGAATTATGAAGATGATCCAAACAAACTACTGCACTCTTAGTCGAACGTTAACATCAGCACTTGCAAAACATCTTCCGTACAAAATGGTTCGATTTAATAATATAAACACCGTAAGACAAAATGGATTACTGCTGGTATCATTCGATCTATAAAATTTAGGGACCAATTGTATAAGAAATTTCGATCAACGACCATATCCGACCATAATTATGAAACATTGAAGACAAATCTTGGTACATATAATCGAATCCTTAAGAAGACCATACGTTTAGCAAAAAAATCATATTATACCAGCTGCTTTGAAAAATATAAAGATGATATAAAGAAAACATGGGTGACAATAAAAGGATTATTAAACAAAGATTCTGAAAAAGAGGAGTTCCCGAGATACTTTTTAATAAATGATATCCCAGTCTTAGATCAAAATCAGATAGCAGAAGAATTTAATAGATACTTTGTGAATATAGGCCCTTCCTTAGCAGAAAACATTGAACAACCTGCAGGTAAATCATATAAAGACTATATAAAAAATTCTTCTGATAATGAGGCAAATCTTCAATTTCACTATGTTAACAAAGAAGATATTCAGAAAATTATAACAGGACTCAAACCAAAAACAAGCTGTGGTATAGACGGACTTTCAAACAAGTTAATTAGATTAATAGGAGATGAAATAGCTGATGTCTTAACTTTGATAGTCAACCAAATGATAAATAATGGTTGCTTTCCAGAAAAGTTGAAAATTGCCAAAATTACTCCCATCTACAAAAAGAATGAAAACTACCTTTTTGAAAATTATAGCATATCCCAAATCTTTGAAAGAGTTATCTTTAATCAGCTACATAATCATTTTGAAACTCAAAACTTATATTACAATAGTCAGTATGGTTTTTGACAGAAACACTCAACGGAATTAGCTTTGCTTGAATTGATAGATAGAATAACCCTGGAAATGGACAAAGGTAATACTCCACTCAATATATACATAGACCTGTCTAAAGCATTTGATACTATAGACCATAATATTTTACTAGATAAACTCTATCACTATGGAATAAGGAACAAAGCTTTGAAATTATTCAAAAGTTATCTTGAACATATGCTAAGCGGAACTCAACAGAATTGTGCTAGATTTTCTCAGAATTTTATTAGTGAAACATATATATTAGATTATTTACTTTGAGGTTGTATGACTGGCTTTACTAGTAAATAAGGGGGAAAGCTGCTCTGTGGGCGTAACTCAGAGCAATGTTCTTGATTTTGCCTTTTTCACAACGTTTTGAACAAGTCAAAAGAATGCCTATTTGCTGAGGCTGCGTAGAAAAATCTTATTGGGGTAACCGTGTTTCTTTTAATGAAATACGTGTATTAGATTATGTTCTTAAAGGTGGTATGTTTGACTTCTTTGAGAAATGGGAGTAACTTACAGTGTTTTTTTTATTTTTTGGTATTTTTGCACCATTTTAAAGAAATTAAAAAAATGCCTATTTGCTGGGGCTGGATAGAAAAAGTCTTAATAGGCTAACCATTTATTTTTTATGAAATATATGTCTCATATGCTGTTCTTTAAGGTTATGTATTCAAATTTATTGAAAAGGTAGGGATAGCTTTGCTATTCACATGTTTCTTAGGGCGATTTTAACGTTTTTCGCTTTTTAAAAAAAGATGCTTATTTGCCGAGACTCTAAAAAAAACCATTTCGGAATAAACGTGAATTTTTTTAATGAAATTTGTCAACTAACAACTAGTTTTAGCCACTTATAATGGACTATTAGGGTAGGCGTGTTCAGACTGGCAATTTTAGGATATCTATTTTCAATTTCTACACATTTCCAAATTTGCAGAAGTCAAGAAAATACTGCCGCGCTAAGTTGGGTATACAGAAATGCCTATTTATACGAGAAATGTAAAACCTGGCAAAAATGTTATTTATGAATGTAGAAAGTGAACCTAGTTTACATTTTGGCTAAAGCATGTTTCAACAAAGAGCCGGATATCCTGAAATATGCACTATATTCTTGAATTGACGTCAAAAATTGGTCCAAAAGGCTATTGTCGGCCATTTTGTTTAAATGGCTCTCCTGGAAAGGCAAATTTATATAAATGAAAACTGACGGTCAGGTTTTGGCATTATCCTACATTAGCCCCCTAGGGGGTCTAAACATTTAGGCCCTTTTTTCATGGGAAATAGTGGTGGTAATTTTTACTGTATTTATTATGTTTATACACAAGATGACGCTTATACAGTCAATGTAATAAAGAAATACTTGTCTAACTATTTCTCAAAATACTGTCTTATATACTCCTGCTTTAGCCCCTTTTTAACCGGCCTAACAGCGGAGGCCGGTTAATACAGGAGCTGTAAATGGATCAGGTGAAACCATAAACAGTAACCACAAACCAGTAACCACAAACCAGTAACCACAAACCAGTAACCACAAACCAGATGTAAACCACGGTTTTTCCCCATTGTGACCTTAATATTTCACTTACAGTTATGAAATTTGATACAGGTATGGGACTCTGGGTATGGATTGGGAACATGTCGAGAAACCCAAGATGGCTGCCGTTTTGTGGCGGCCATTTTGGCAGCCATCTTTCTTCATTCTTGAACTGCCCATTGTGACCTTAATTTTCACTTATAGTTATAAAATTTGGTACAGGTATGGGCCTGTGGGTATGGATTGGGAACATGTCGAGAAATCCAAGATGGCGGCCATTTTGTGGTGGCCATTTTGGCAGCCATCTTTCTTCATTCTTGAACTGCCCATTGTGACCATAATATTTCACTTACGGTTATGAAATTTGGTACAGGTATGGTACTCTGGGTATGGATTGGGAACATGTCGAGAAATCCAAGATGGCGGCCATTTTGTGGTGGCCATTTTGGCAGCCATCTTTCTTCATTCTTGAACTGCCTATTGTGACCTTAATATTTCACCTACAGTTATGAAATTTGGTACAGGTATGGTACTGTGGGTATGGATTGGGAACATGTCGGGAAATCTAAGATGGCGGCCATTTTGTGGTGGCCATTTTGGCAGCCATCTTTCTTCATTCTTGAACTGCCTATTGTGACCTTAATATTTCACCTACAGTTATGAAATTTGGTACAGGTATGGTACTGTGGGTATGGATTGGGAACATGTCGGGAAATCTAAGATGGCGGCCATTTTGTGGTAGTCATTTTGGCAGCCATCCTTCTTAATTCTTGAACTGGCTATTGTGACAATAATATTTCGCTTACAGTTATGAAATTTGGTACAAGTATGGGACTCTGGTGATGGATTGGGAACATGTTGAGAAATCCAAGATGGCGGCCATTTTGTGGTGGCCATTTTGGCAGCCATCTTTCTTCATTCTTGAACTGCGCATTGTGACCTTAATATTTCACCTACAGTTATGAAATTTGGTACAGGTATGGTACTGTGGGTATGGATTGGGAACATGTCGAGAAATCCAAGATGGCGGCCATTTTGTGGTGGCCATTTTGGAAGCCATCTTTCTTCATTCTTGAACTGCCCATTGTGACCATAATATTTCACTTATCGTTATGAAATTTGGCACAAGTATAGCACTCTAGGTATGGATTGGGAACATGTCGAGAAATCCAAGATGGCGGCCATTTTGTGGTGGCCATTTTGGCAGCCATCTTTCTTCATTCTTGAACTGCCCATTGTGACCATAATATTTCACTTACAGTTATGAAATTTGGTACAGGTATGGTTCTCTTGGCATGGATTGGGAACATGTCAAGAAATCCGAGATGGCTGCCATTTTGTGGCGGCCATTTTTGCAGCGGCCATTTTTGCAGCAATCTTTCTTCATTCTTGAACTGCCCATTGTGACCTTTATATTTCATCTACAGTTATGAAATTTGGTACAGGTATAGTACTCTGGGTATGGATTGGGAACATGTCAATAAATCCAAGATGGCGGCCATTTTGTGGTTGCCATTTTGGCAGCCATCCTTCTTCATTCTTGAACTGGCCATTGTGACAATAATATTTCACCTACAGTTATGAAATTTGGTACAGGTACAGTACTCTGGGTATGGATTGGGAACATGTCGAGAAATCCAAGATGGCTGCCATTTGTGGCGGCCATTTTGGCAGCCATCTTTCTTCGTTCTTGAACTGCCCATTGTGACCTTAATATCTCACCTACAGTTATGAAATTTGGTACAGGTATGGGACTCTGGGTATGGATTGGGAACATGTCGAGAAATCCAAGATGGCTGCCATTTTGTGGTGGCCATGTTGGCAGCTATCTTTTTTCATTTATTGAACTGCTCATAGTGACCTCAATATTTCGCTTAGAGTTATAAAATTTGTTACAGGTATGGGCCTGTGGGTATGGATCAGGGACATGTTGAGAAGATGGCCGCCATTTTGGCAGCCATCTTTCTTCATTTCTTGAACTGGCCATTGTGACCTCAATATTTCACTTAAGAGTTATGAAATTTGGTACAGGTAATTCAACACTTCATAGCTCATTTGGGTAGACCTGCTACAAAATAGCTGATTCCAGATTTGAATTACCCTCCCAAAACTTACTCAGAAACTATGGATTGAGGAAAAAATATCTATTCCTTCATTGATTTTTGCAATTTCTTCAGGATTTGCAAGTTCGCCAATGGGGAATTACATTATAAACTTCAAGTGAATTCTGGTGAAGGTATGTATTTATAGAATGGGCCAAAATTTTACATGTGACTTTTACTATATAAACTGCAATACCGACCAAGGTCAAGCAGGATCAGAAAATATTGGGGGCAGCTGAAACACCCTACTGTGGGTATCAGACGGGAACATGTTGAGAAATCCAAGATGGCAGCCACTTTGTGGCAGCCATTTTGGCAGCCATCGTTCTTCATTCTTGAACTGACCATTGTGACCTTAATATTTCACTTACAGTTATGAAATTTGGTACAGGTATTGGCCTGTGGGTATGGATGAGTAACGTGTTGAGAAATCAAAGATGGCGGCCATTTTGACAGCCATCTTTCCTTTTTTTTAGAAATCTGTTCAAACTGCATTGCTTCTATACTAATAGTCTAGCATCTTCCAATCAACTATTTCTCCTATCTTCCAATATCAGTTGCTCAGTGGTTTAAGCAATGGCACCTTCAATTTCATTGCGCTAGGTCGGTTTTGAATCCGCGGATTCTTGTTCCATTGGCAGTACTATTGAAAAAGGGGTAAAGCAGGAGTATATATAAGACAGTAGGATATATAAAATACTGTCTTATTTTTAATCCTACTTTAGCCGCCACCAAGCTGGCCACTTCAAAATGGCTGACATCCTTGAACTGCCCATTGTGACCGTACTATTTCGCTTAGAGTTATGAAATTAGGTACAGGTATTGGCCTGTGTAGTGGGCATGGATCAGGAAAATGATATTCTGGCACACATTGATATATTTCACATTAACAGACGAGCGTTGAAACCGCTTGCAGTTCTGGTATTGTCGTACGCTCACACATGCAGACAGCCACATTTTGCATGGACAGTGCTGCCACCTTTGCTCATTGTGATTCCTGCAAGAATGAAAATGTCAAGCATAAAAGAGTCAGGCACTTAACATGTGATTTCATTAAAATGGCTTCCTGTAATATAATTTCTTCCTTTGTTATTATGCATTGCATTTCGGAGGTATCTAATCCAATTGTAGCACAGGCCTACATCAATAGTAGAGATCACAAACTGTTGTGTCGTAAAATTCTAGTTAATATTTAATTAGAAGGTGTCAGTTGCTCTTTATGACTAGAATGTGACATTGTGTGTTTAGGTATCTTTCATCCACGCCACGTATCTTGGTAAGATTTTATGAATGGTTGGTCTGTAAAGCCAACTTCAGGGGTGACTCGCTCGCCACTGTAT
Source organism: Platynereis dumerilii (assembly GCA_026936325.1). Lineage (NCBI taxonomy): Eukaryota > Metazoa > Annelida > Polychaeta > Phyllodocida > Nereididae > Platynereis > Platynereis dumerilii. Next base: position 20,691 of record JAPTHN010000253.1, on the reverse strand, counting down.
CTCTCTTTTTGAAGCATGAAACAGATTTTTAAAGATTAACTAAAAAGTGTTACATTACATTTCAGAAGAAGAAGAGGATGATATGGATGCTTCATGCTCTGGAATATGGTCAGAGGAAGAAATATCAGAAGATCAGCTGATGAATGACAGATTTGATGAGGAGGAAACGAAGATAGAGACTGCCAAGCAGGAAGAGCTTGGGGAACATATAAGGTATTGTGGAAGGAGACGCTTCGCCGCTTCCCGTAGGTGTCGCCACCGTCTAGACGTCGCGAGTTAGTGCCCTCTGGCGGAATATAGAGCATCCACGCTTGTGACGTCATTCCGTAGTCTACCGTTGAAGCGACCTGTGCGTCTTTATACGGTTGTGGACTTTGGGATCTTTTAGGTGAGTGTATCACCTTCCATACTGGTGTCAGAAGTGTTGGAATACGATACAGGACCTGTGTCAAGTTTCTGGAGAAACTGTCATTCGTTTGGAAACGATTTCTGCCGATTTGAAGCCTTGCAGAACTCAGGCGAGTTTGTTTACATCCGGGCGATTTTCAAACGTCAACAAGCAAGATCAGCTGATTGTTGAGTTTAAGTTTAGAAATCGACAGTTTAGTTGTATTTCATTGAATTTAAACTGAGTAGGCCTTGTTTAAGGACCTGATATCTACCAGATGAACCACAATTTCAGTATTTTTCGCATGGATATTTATCAGTGAATAAATACTGTGATTTGTTTACTTTCAAGCTGTTTAAAATTTTGACATTTAGTGGATACTAGACAAAACTTTAAAGGTGTCACCAAAGTTTGTGTCAAAATGTCAGATTTTGATAGTTTTGATTTGGATCAAGCTTCTGATGAGCAGTTCAAACAGATTCCAGGAATTGCAGCTACTTCGGTAGCTAATCTGAGAAAACATTTGGACTCTGTGGGGAGTTTGACAACCTTGGGGGAATTGACAAAATGTGCTCCTCAGGTTAATGTCAAGTGGCTTAAGGCCAAGCATGTTGAAGGCAAAATAACTTCAAGAATTCCAGATCTACAACCAACTGAAGATTATGGAGAAGTTGAAGGTACACCTAGGATCGTCATATCTGAGGATCATGATGATTCATCAGTTGCGAAAGATATGAGTGCGGCGGGTGAACTTACTACAGAAACTGGTAATGACCTCACAATCAATGATTTGGCATTGTATATCAAGCAGATTAATGACCAAGTCACTGATAAAAGAGAGAAGTTGTGCAGAAATTTCAACATGCAGTTGGAGGAACGTAAAGATGAACAACTAAGCATGATGTTTAAAGCAAACAAATCTTTCTCAAGTACTTTGGAGAATATTGAGGCGAAATTGCAAAGTCTGGAGCTGGATAGCACTGAGCAATTTCAGAGAATTGAGGACAGGATCAAGGACATTGAAAGGTTCCGAAGGATTGTGCAAGTGACCAATGATTATGAGGCCAGTCGGAGGCTAAATCATATGGAGGATAGGAAGATTGAATTGGGAAGACAGAAGGAGGCAGAGAAAATCAAGACGAATCCAGAAAAAGCTGTTTCTGAAACAGTACATAAAGTTGAGCAGTCAAGACGAAATGACAACAACCCTTTTGATCCTTCAAGGGTAAAATTGGATCCGTTTGAAGGGAAAGTGGATCAGTGGGACAACTGGTTCCACAAATTTTCTTTTCTTGCTCAAGCAGGGCATTGGTCAAATGATACCAAGTTATTCAAGCTAACTTCGGCATTGCAAGGAAATGCTTTAACAGCTCACCGTAATTTGCCTGAGGAGGTGACCCTGGATTACGACCGACAATGTGAGGCACTTAAACAGCGGTATTGCAGGACAGGGAAGGCAACAAAGGCTGTTCTAAGGGCAGACCTTTCAACGATCAGACAGGCTGAAGGGGAGGAGTTGGAAATATTTGCTGATCGGGTGTATGCCATAACAAAGGATGCTTTCTCATGTGATACACCAGTCGATCAACTTCAGCAATATGCTGTAGAATATTTTCTTAACGGATGCATCGATCAGACCTATGCTTGGTTGACCTACAATATCAAAGAGCCAGGCACAATTTCTGAGGCAGTCAGTCAGATGAGGATGGCTCAAGCGAGCAGTAAGCGCATGGGCATCAAGAATGCAGCAGGCAAGCAAGGCACTTTCAAGGATGATTCCGCATTAGTGCGAAGAATTGGGAGTGAACTTAGATGTTACGAGTGTGGCGGATTGGGGCATTTAGGCCGGAACTGCACTCGTGGATCACGCAATTCACGCTATTGCACATATTGCGGTGACAGCTATTGCAATGGCGGATGTAATCGACGCTATAGCTCTCCACCTCCAAGATTCAGGGAATACAATGACTCCAGAAGAACTCGTTATGATCATTCTCGCAGGTGGTCAGATGATGATTGGCATGAGGATCAGGACTTCCATGAGAGATCCAGATGGAGTTCTCCGGAACAGAGGAATGGACGAGGACCTCCTGGGTATCAGAATCATGAAGATCGGCGATCTAGATTTAGATACACTTCACCTGGTGGAAGTTTGCATGATCAAAATGACTACGACAGTCAATCAAAAAGCGATCACAGACAGAGTTTTCAGTCACGCTGTATATCTCCAAGAAGGGGTCGGACAGATGACAGATGGAAAAGGAGGGATTATTCCACAAGTAGATCGCCAAGTAAAAGAAGTTCACAGAAGTCGAAGACGAATTCGAAGCGTGATGCATCGGGGAAAAGTAGACCTAAAGGATTGAATGAGGTTGGCTCTGGTGATGATAAACACAAACTGCATTAAAACTTGCACAGGACTACAGGGGGAGACAAAGGTTGGATTTGAGCTCCCACATGATTCAACAGGTAAACTTCAATTTACGAATGATTTATGAAAGATATAACAGTTCAAGGACTTTGGAAGACCGTTGGAATTACATTTCTGATTCCATTAAGATCAGTGAGGAATATAGTGCTGTGGTGGCAGCACAAATCATATCCCTTGCTCTGAATCAGATTATGGCACTGCTGACTGACTATCAAATTGCACATAGAAGTGGAAACTTCGTCCAGTTTGGTGGTTTTTCTTCAGAGGAAATCGGGAAGGCTCAACTTCAGGCTTCTGCACTGGAATCAGTTATCTACCAGTTGCAATTTATGAAGAATGGACCTGTCGCTGAAGCCCTCTGGTGACAAGATTTTATTGGAAAGAGAACTATAGACCAATGACTGTATATTTTGATTTTGAATGCACCAAATCATTGCATCCAATGAACTTTTCTACAAAATAAAAATTTATGAGGAAGGAAGAGTGCTGGTTGCAGTTCAAGGCGTCCACACAATATGTTTTCTTACTCTAATACTCTTGGTGGATACCGAGTGTGCACATAGGGTAAGGGAAGGTGTGTGTCAGCTGTTCACGACAACATGTACTCCAGTACCTAAGCGGAGTCCGGGTATATAGGGAGTTCATGAAAACTCTTACTCGAATACCTTCGGTGGAGACCGTAAGTGCCTTTGGCATCGGGTAGGGGACCAACAGAGGCAGCTGTTCACGACAACCTGTACTCCAGTACCTAGGCGGAGTCCGGGTGCATAAGGAGTCAAGAGCTTCAAAAACAAACGGGGGAAGAGTGTGGAAGGAGACGCTTCGCCGCTTCCCGTAGGTGTCGCCACCGTCTAGACGTCGCGAGTTAGTGCCCTCTGGCGGAATATAGAGCGTCCACGCTTGTGACGTCATTCCGTAGTCTACCGTTGAAGCGACCTGTGCGTCTTTATACGGTTGTGGACTTTGGGATCTTTTAGGTGAGTGTATCACCTTCCATAGTATGTATATTACAGATATTTTGCTTGGCAGTATGGTCTTGGATTAGATAAGACTTTCAGAATGTATTTTGGGCCCTAACTTGGCCATATTGTTTGGAGATGCTTGGAGTAAAGTTCCTGAAAATCGTTAGAAAATAAGTGGTCTTGGAAAAGGTTGTCGCGTCATCTGAAAGGACAAAAAATTAAGTGGTAAAGTAGTCCTTGGTCCACCTTGGAAATCCATGGTCCTTGGTCCACCTAGGAAATCAATGGTCCTTCGTCCACCTTGGAAATCCATGGTCCTTGGTCTACCTAGGAAATCAATGGCCCTTGGTCCACCTTGAAAATCCATGGTCCTTGGTCCACCTTGGAAATCCATGGTCCTTGGTCCACCTAGGAAATCAATGGTCCTTCGTCCACCTTGGAAATCCATGGTCCTTGGTCCACCTAGGAAATCAATGGCCCTTGGTCCACCTTGAAAATCCATGGTCCTTGGTCCACCTTGGAAATCCATGGTCCTTGGTCCACCTAGGAAATCAATGGTCCTTCGTCCACCTTGGAAATCCATGGTCCTTGGTCCGCCTAGGAAATCAATGGCCCTTGGTCCACCTTGAAAATCCATGGTCCTTGGTCCACCTTGGAAATCCATGGTCCTTGGTCCACCTAGGAAATCAATGGTCCTTCGTCCACCTTGGAAATCCATGGTCCTTGGTCCACGTTGGATATCTATGGTTGCATGGATGTAGTCAATTTTGCGTTATCTCTAAAGCACTGTCTGTGTTCTAAAAACAAACGGTATGTACTGCATCTGACGAAGTACACTACACATTGATATGAAAATATTTTTTATCCTTTTCACATAATAATTGGCTTGGACTGAAAAATCGTCCATGTAACTTTCTATGGAATTCTGTTGAGGCAAAGTTGAGTTATGCCATATTATATAGATAGTGGATGGTTAGGAGACCAATATTGAGTTTTATTGGTCGAAGTAGTAACATTGGTCGAGACCAATATCACCTGCTGAGGCCAATAAAACTCAATATTGGTCGACTCAACATCCACTATTTGTTATATTCCGCACCAAAATTTCTTATACGTGTTCGTGAATAAAGGGGTTGGCTGTTCAATTTGAGATTCTTAAACTGTCGCTAATAAAAACTTGTTTAGCAAATTTTAGTTGACATTTATATAACATGGTTCTGATATACCTATTTTACTTTTGATCGCCCTTTACTAGTATATGGAGCGATCATTGGGATCATCCTGTCAGCATTGCACAACATTGCGTCGACATTATTTGCGTGTCATACGCATTTGTGTGTCGTACGCATTTGCGTGTCGTACGCATTTGCGTGTCGTACGTATTAGCGTGTCGTACGTATTAGCGTGTCATCAATGCGTGTCTATAGGCCTATATTTCCCTATATATTTTTTGCTCCCTATATTTCCCTATATTTTCAAGCATTTTTGCCAAAAATCCCTATAAAACCCTATATTTTTGTGGCATTAAATTTTAAATTTGGCCGTTCACATGTGAAATGAAAATGATGGTTACTGTTTAGCATTTCTTATGGTTCCTAGCATTTTTTAAAGAAAAATTTCGGATGGCAGCTTGTTCCTTGGGTCAACAAGTTGGCATATCTTTCCTCAACAATGCTCAAGTTGCGTTTATAATCTTTTGATATGCCGATCGAACACTCAGCCGCTTTACCCTACAATATTAATTTGCCATACATTTGAAGCCGTAAAGCCCTATATTTAAGTCGCTAAAGCCGCATAAAGCCCTATAAATTTCATTAAAAATTTCCTAGAAAATCCCTATATATTTTGATGGGGGCTGCTGGGAGGCCTGTAAATTTACCATGGTATGGATTTTGAACTGCGCAATCCATAGAAAATCATTGGGGGGGATTGGGGAAAGAAGTTGAAACTCATTTATTTCTAATTCTTTTCTTTTATTTCTTCAGGCATCTGGAGCTGAAAGAAAAAAAACAGGTTCGCTGTTTTTTGCCGCAGCTGCTAGCAGAACTGATGGGAGCCTGCAACCAGACCACTCACCAGTTTCTCAACACCACGTACAAAACTAAACGTTTTGGAATTGGGGTAGTTGGCCTCAAGGTATGTGTAGAAACTTCCAAAATTTGCAATTCTTGTGCTCGCTATTGATTTCTGTAGAATAACATTATGCGGTTACAGTATCATAAGGGACCGTTCAGAATTTATGAATAGGAGGGGGTGGGAGTTCTGGCCGAGGGGGTACTTTTAACGAGTTTTCGGTACGAAAACTTGTTATACTTGTCACTTATGTGGAGAGGGGGGATCCGGTCGGGATCTAACTGACAAAAATGCATGCTAGGACCCTCCAAATCGGTGTCTAACTAATACTTAATGACACACCTTTGTGCGAAATAATGACTTGTTACAATGTAGCAAATTGCTTAAATTAGTAGTAATGACGTTATAGAACGTTTTTAGCTCGTCTGTTTTCTTTGAAAACGAAGAGCTATTGTCTTCACTCGATCGGCGTCGTATTCGTTGTCCCGGTTAAGGTTTTTTGCCCTGGGTGATTCACCCAGGGTACTTTTTTTGAAAACCTGTCTGAGATGTTTTCTCTAAACTTTTGTCCTGGCATGAATAGGGGTGTGGGTACAGCCAATATGGCCACTTCATGTTCTAATGATGTTATATTAAAATGCGTTTCAGGTTTGGGTTGAGTTGAGTTGATTTTTTTTTTTTTTTTATTGAAAAAAAAAATTTTTTTTTTTTTACGGTTTGTTGATAGATTGTTTGAGTCTTGAGGGACTGTTTTCAAGCTGACTTTGCATTATAATATCGCCCACATGACAATCGTCCATGCGTTTCAAGGAAGGCCAATAATGCATTTAGCATTTGCTTTTTGCAGTGCATCTATTCTCAAAGCAGTCTAATAATGCTAATTGCAATTCTGCAAGTTCTAAAGCCTATTTTCATCCTCAGTTTACCAAATTGCCATTGAGGAACAGCACTTGAAGGCAATCTGACAGGTGTCAAAGCTGATTGCACTTCGCAGTGCAGTGCTACTTTGATGTTATATCCATTGATCTTATGCTTAGGCCTATTACTCATTCCCAACAGAACCCAGGGTTTGAATCCTCGGATTCTTGTGTAAGTGTACATTTGTGACCATAGTTTTCCACTTAGGCCACGGTTTTTTTATCTCTTGTTATGCAAAACCGCCGCTCTAAGGGCATGCTTCCCACTGGAAAAATTAATAGCCTACCGTATTTTCTCTATTAAACGCACATTGGGCGGAGGTAATGATGAGATGGAAATAATTAATCCAAGATCTGGCTCTGCAATGCTGTATGCAGTCAGAATCCGTCAGAGGCGTTGCCAGCCGCCTGCTGCCCTCTGTGGGACAATTCATCTCATTATCATGCGATAGTCACCAAAATGAATGTGCAGCTCCTTCCACAAAAAGGAGGTTGAGCTACCTGGCAGACACACACATTTCCATGCATCATTTTAAAGCTCTTTCCAAGTTCTATAATGAAATGTATTATTTTTTCCATATCACCTACACCACCTCCATTTTGAACCCCTGGGTTCTTGTGCTAATTCCAAATTTGACATGATGCCACAAAAGCATGTCTGGCTTAGAAATATCCATGGATCCTGTTCAAACGTTCACAATCTTTAGTTGAGAAGCTAATTAATAGGCAAATTTGCCAAATAACATCAAGATGAATTTAGTGCTTCAAAAGTTATGATACTTTGAAAATGTGTAGAGTTTTAATGTTGCTGAGTTTATCTAAAATTGTATCTCTATTGTATGTATACCCGGAGTGTGAATAAATAATAATAATAATAATCTACCAATTGCTGTCTTTATGAGATCATTAAAGCAGCTTTAAGCTGAAAGGTTCTATTTTACATCGTCTGTGGCTGCATTTGTTCTTTAATTTCAATATTGACACATGTTCCATTGATGTTTTCAGGTGAGATTTGTCACAATGGTCATCCAAGACAAAAGCAAGAATCTGAGCCATCCAGGTCCTTCGGATATTGAAAACAAAAACGTTTCAACAAAAGTGTACATGACACAAGAAATGAATCTCTTCAAGAAGGATCACCTGATGATGTTTTTTGAAATTCTGTATGCCATGGGCCAAATGGGCACAACACGTTGGGTGTAGGTCACAAGAAGCTATGTTTTCTCCCTTTCCTTTGACTACCTGTATTTATTATATATTAATTTAAATTATGATAGGTGAAGTTTTGTCTTTCATTGCATATTGTCAAAAAATAAAAATTCATTTTATTTTGATTATATATTGAAAAAGCAATGTTGTCAATGAATTTGAACTTCAGGATATACTCTAATGTGAGAATTTTTAATATACACCAGTAGTGCTGAGTACCGTGATACACCGTATCGAAATAAACCGGTTTTGTACGTCGATACATGCACCGGTATATCGTATGACGTCTTACCGGTTATTTTTCAAGGCCAAACATCAGTATTTATTGCCTAAAATCACTTAAAATCGCCGTGGAATCAGTTTAACCTTGCGCCGAAACATCGTTTTTTGTTTGCCGCAAAACGGCGGGATGTCGTTTTGCGACGGTATGTCGTAAACTAGGGAGGACGGCCCGAAATTTGCCGAAAAAAGTTGAGAAAAATTGTTGAATTCCTAATAAATGCTGGTAAATCTATATCACGATAATATCGTGTATCGTAAAGGACGTATCACGATACGTATCGTATCGATGTTCAGCTCACGGTACTCAGCACTATACACCAGTGCGCGCAAAAGACGTCGGACAATCGGCTTTTGCCGACAGTTTTTACAAATGTCCGACAGCAACATGCTAGGCATTGCAAGGGCTCAGCCGGACAATTGGCAGGCTTGCCCAGTCTTGATGGCAATTTGTAGTTGTTTGAAGAAAGCCAAGCTGAAGCCTAGTTACTGAATTGCAATTCTGCCACCCAAATGACTGAATTGCAATTCTGGATCAGAAGCAAACTCAGCGTGACACAAAAGTGTCAGAATTAATTACTATCAAAAATTCAAAGTCTACAAATCTAGCTATTTATTCCTTGTTTGGTGTAGTGTTATTTTGCATTTATCAAATTCAATGTTTGCATCTTGAACTTGATTCATTTGAATGTTTTTGAGAAGTTCCCAACTAATAATCTTATCATAAATGTAGTGACAAAGTTACACTACCCCATGGTAGACAACAGCTTTTTTGTAAGCAGTTCTAAAGAGATTGTTCGATTGACATCAGAATTTGGTGATTCAAAGCAGGCAGATTTCTGTTGCAGGTTGTGCCAAGGCAAGGGATTAGTGACTATGCAAAGCATGCAAAGCCTTGAGGCGGCCTACTACAAGATGCTAAATTTTGTCAGACATGTTGGACATGTATACAGTGTAATAATTAACTGATCTAAAATACCGAAAGAACCGACAATTTTGTCTGACTGAAACGAAAAATGTCTGACCAGAACCGCTTTTCTGTCAGACAAAATGTCTGACCAAAATCAATTCGCTTTCGCATGCACTGATATACACCCACAAAGCTGACCAATGAACAGACCTTCAAGCATGTTATGCAAATGAGGCCGATTTGCACTTTCCCGTAAGGGTTACGGGTGTGATTCTTATATGAGTAGATAGGTCTCTCTGAGACCTTCAAAATGATATCTCAAACGTTTCTGAGGAGTTAAGAGGCTGTGCCTGTAAAAATCATGCAGAAGCCCCATGCAGCTGAAGCGTGGTCCTTGGCAGATCAATATGATATTTATAGGTTACTAGAAATGCCCATCAGGGCACATGCACTGTGATATAGGTCTATATATATTATGTTCATGAAAACTCAGGGGGGCAGAACCAAAAGATATTGAAAATGATTCAGTTCAAAAACATTGATGCTTAAAGGGAAAGCAAATAATTGTAATTGCTGAAAGAACTATACAATTTTAATCCAAGAAGGCAAAAACAGATCTATACACTCTTATGCTGCCACACAGCTTCTGTTAATTTATTTTCCGACACAACAGCTCCCTCTGGTATTAATTCATTAAAAGGCACAGAATTTGACAGAAAGCAATTAAGAAAAAAACCTGAATACATTAATATAAATAGAATAAGTCAGTGTATTATAAGTAATTCCTACACATACAGTAGTTTGGGAGACAAAATTGTAACTAAAATAGGTTTTATTAGCCAAAACACTATTATTATTTTCTCCACTTGGGGGCCACGAGGCTACTGCAGTGATCACATGACCATGACGTCATCACCCATAACAGAGCGTCTCCGTGACGCTCGTGTAGGCAGGACTGCTGGATGATTGAAACTGATGGAAAAGTGTGGAAACAACAAATTTAGGGCCCCTTGAACCACCAAAAGTACCTCTGTCTCCACTTCGTGACAATGTAAGTACCCTGTGCGAATTTGGCGGTCGTGGGCCACCCAGATTCCTCAATCCTAAAGGTGAAAGAAATAGCTCAAGTTTATGAATTTTATATAGTAAGATAAGATTACATGGCCAAGAGCTGTATCTCCCTGGTATCATCACCCGAGACCCTGTATCATCCCGAGATTACCTGTGATTTTTACACAATTTTAGTGTGATAACTTCAAATTCTCTAAGTTGGGAGCAGCAGTTTGTAGTGACGTCATCAGCAGCCCATAGTGATGTCATGACATTTTACAATCACTACCCATTGTTTGCATAACAACGTCAGATAATTTTGTGAAGTCACAACTGCATGGCCAAGAGCTGTATCTCCATGACGTCATCATGGTGATTGGAGATGCTGATATCGTCCTTCTGAATTGGCCTATCAGATTGCTCAGATTTGGTATCTTCCCTGCTAGACTGATATATTTCCTCCAAATTGACAAAGGGCAGTATCTTCCCTCTGTTTCAGGAAAAAGGGTTAGAGATCTTCCCCCCTCTAAAAATATCACCCAGGGAAAAAGGCTTGTATGAGGGAAAAAACATGCTTGGTCATGGGATAATGGCATGGATCATAGTATCAACTAAGTAAGAAAATCTAGTGGGGAAATTTCGGGTCAAAAAAGTTTATTTTTGGATTTACAGGCCTTCAAAGTTTTACCCCCCTCGGCCTCAGAAGGAGTATTTTACATTAAAATGATAGTAAAAACACACCTTGTTTGGATCCCCACAGCTCTGCTTCGCCGGGGAGTGGGACAATAGCGATAACACATTTTGTTTTCTTATAACTTGAAATTTGCAATAATATGAAATTAACTCTGGGACCTCACCACCCCATATATATATGAGCTTATTCGTGTATGTATAAAATGCCACTTTTTGGGTCACTTTTGGGGCTTATTTACAAAACGACGCTATCTACTGGAAACGTCCAAAACATACTATTTCTGCCTTTCTCCTGTTTTAATTCAAGTTAATCTTGTCAAGTGAAGTGACAACTTAACTTTGGAATTAAATTCATATCCAAAATGCCTTCCAAGATGTTGCAATGCCGAGTAGGCAGTAAATCAGCAAAAAAAGCCAAAAGTGCCACTAATTTTAAATGACACAAGTCAACAAGGTCGATGAACTTTCCATGAAAGTTATCTAAGCCTAAGAATGCTTTCAACTCTGAGACATTGGTAGGAACTGGAGGTAACTTCAGTGACTTAACTTTCTCTTCTGACGGATGAATTCCTTTCTGATCTATCTTGTGACCTAAATATGAAAGTGCACTTACTAAGCCTAGCTCTGACATTGTGTTCTTGCAATCTGTGTAACTGTTGTTCAACAATAGCATAGTGCTCTTCTTTGCTTCGAGACCACACCAAAATGTCATCAATATAGCAAACCAAGTTGTTAAGACCAGCTAACATTTTGTACACTTTTAACGATTAAGATTTTCAACAAGGAAATCATATCAAATTATCAAAACATCCAATTTCAATCCTATGGATGGCAAGAAACAGAACAATCATTAGACAATCCGAATCTCCAAAGTTTCAAGTTTCTATTCTCCTTAAAATATTGCTGTATATATACTTCATAACAAGATGAATAACAGAGTTTTATTCATAAAAACTCTCATCCAATAACTTATTAATTGTAATGTTAACTTCTCCAAATCTTAACTTTCCAAACTCTTCCATGAATCTTACAATAAGTTGTCAATAACTAATACTCGATCTGGTGTTTCCTCCTTACACAAGTCTAAAGTCGCTTGTAAATCTTGCACCAAGCAATCATGGGACATATTTTCCTGTTTTTATTTAGTTTCCTAATAGAAACCTCCTCCACAATAAATACCAGCCTGGGTTGCATCCAACCACTTTATACCAAAATGACGCCAAACTAAATTAGGCCCATCTCTGGTCTCAATCTTTCCATAAATGTCTGATAAGACAGCAACAATGACTGATCCCTTTCAGAATACATGTATAATATCAACTGCTTGAGGGTCAAATTAGGCCTAGGTAATTGGCAAACCACACCAATAATTGGGAGACATAACTAAAGGATCACACTGCAAAGTAAGCAATACCAACAAATTGGGAAATTACCATAGAGCATCCAGTAATAGTTGTGCTTTGAGCCCAGAATCAAAGATTTTTGACTCTCTGAAACTGTTTTAGACAATGGTCTAACAATCATGCTTTGTCGTAAAGCTCCATTGTCCTTATGTGACATTGTGTCACTTTCTTCAAGACTCGAAATATCTTCTGTATCTCTCAGAGAAACTCTACGCCTTTGCAAGCTGTTTTATTGCTTCCCAGAAATAGGCAAAGCATAATACACAAATTCTTCTTGCTTAGCCCTCACACTTCCTGGGTGGTTAGTCATGGCATTTTGGCTAATCCTGGTGGATCGTTACCAGTACAGGTTCGGCACACAGCCTTTCAACAGAAGAGCAAGCCTTTCACGGAAGGGTACCCATACAACACCGAATAACCACATGTATTGCATGATGATGTATTTATTATTATAAACTTTATTCCAGACACCTCGGTCCATATACAAACTACATACATGTAACGATAATATAGCACCATGTAACAATTACATAGTACCACGCAAAAAACAAAAAGGTTCATGCAAACAAATTATATAGCACCTGAGTATAATAACTTGAGCCAGTGACTCCTAATTCTAGACGCATAAACAATGCTTGTATTAAGTAAATCTTGAATAATACCATTTGAGGATTTCTCAAGGCGTCCCATAAATTTATAGACATAGTTTCTAACTAAAGCAGCACAACTTCTAATATTAGTGACAGTGCAGACAAGGCTGCTACTTTCATATTTAGACAGGCCTATAAGTAATTTCAGAACATTGTGATAGGCAGTGTTCAATTTCCTCCAGCTGTATTTACAAAAATTCCACCATAGATGCGGGGTATACATTGGAGAGCAATATGTCTGAAACAGTCGCAATTTAACCTCAATACTACACATATGAAATTTCCTAAGTAACACATTTCCTTGAACATACAGTTGACGGTACTGTCGACTCATATCAAGGTCATCAGATAAATCATTACTAATACGATGTCCCAAATACTTAGTGTTTGACACCACTTTAAGAGATTCACCATTCAAGTAAACAGAGCTAGCAATTTTATAATTGCTGTTTTTCGGGCGGAAAATCATACAAGCACTTTTAAGTGGATTAAACATAACATCATTGTTTTCAGCAAATATAGCACAATTGTCTAACAATAATTGCAGACCAATAAGCGATGGTGCAAATACTACTAAATCATCTGCATACATCAAGTGGTTCATTATGACATTGTTTAAGATACACCCACACTTAATATGGTTAAGCTTGGAACTCAGATCATCAAAGTAGACATTAAACAATACAGGTGATAAGATTCCACCTTGTCTCACACCGTTAGTAACAGTAAAAGGAGCAGAGACACTTGAGCCCCATCTGACACAAAATGTTTGATTACAATACCAGTACATCAACAACTTCATAATATAAGTAGGAACACCTCTTTTTGACAGTTTTTCGAACAATTTGTCATGACTAATTCGATCAAAGGCCTTGCTGGCATCCAGAAAACATACAAACATTGATCCATTAAGAACCCTGTAATAATCAATAACTTCTTTTAACAAATATATACACTGATCAGTTCCATGATTCTTTTTGAAACCAAATTGATTTGCATGCGTATAAAGATTTTCCTCAATGCGATTTAAAATAATTTTCTCAATAACTTTGCTCACAAACATTTGCAAGAGCAATAGGCCTATAGTTGTTCTTACAGTTAATACTAGCACCTTTGTCTTTAATTATAGGAACAAGTACAACAGACATCAGGTTCTTTGGCAAGAATGAATGAAGAAAAAGACTAGAAATACATTGACTAAGTAACAAATTAAGCACCTTTGAAGAATACTGCATATGTTCAACACTGAGACTATCTGAACCACAACTTTTTCTACTGGGCAAGTCTTTGATTATTTTCTCAATTTCCACAGGAGAGACCACAACATCATCTAATAGGTCCTCTGTCGTAGCCAGGGCTTTGGAGTCGGAGTCGGGAGTCGGAGTCGTGGAGTCGGAGGTTTTTGGGTGGAGTCGGAGTCGGAGTCGAACTTTGACTTTCAGGTGGAGTCGGAGTCGGCGTCGAAAATTAAATTGGTGACTCCTGACTCCAACAAATAATTAATATAATTTACAAAAACAGAGTTACAAAAATTGTTAATGTTATACAAATTTTATTAAAAAAGTATCCATGTACAAAATCAAATGAAAACTTTGCAGAACTACTTTTCCCCCCCTATTAACCATGTAAAATCTTTGTGCAATAATGCCGATAAGCGGAGTCGGGAGTCGGAGTCGGAGTCGTAATTCAGGAGACCTAAGGAGTCGGAGTCGGAGTCGCTTTTCAGAAAGCTAAAGGAGTCGGGAGTCGGAGTCGGTTCACTTAACACCCGACTCCAAAGCCCTGGTCGTAGCAAATTCTTCAGAATTGTCCCGAGGCAAAATGTTAAAAATCGTTTGGAAGTGGGACCGCCACATATTGGCAATCTCATCACTACCTGACACACCCTCGACAGTCACTGGTAGTGGGGTATGACTGTTGTTAATAAGTTTAATTTCTTTCCAGAACTGGTCCTGGTTGAGATCACACAGCTTTTTTGCTAGAGAGTCCCTTCGTAGTGCATCTTCATTTTTCTTGATAAACCTTAACGAGCGTTTGAATTGCGCCTTAATCCGTAAATGATTGTCCAATAAAGGACCAGATCTCGGACTTCCAGCTCTAAGCCAAAGATTCCTTGCCTCTCGAGATTCAGCGTAAATGTCAGCAACATAGTCCGACCATCCTGGCCTAGAGTGACTGTTACTACCATGACAGGTGAAAACAGTATTACCACAGGAAACTAAAGTATGAACAATATTATCATACAATTCCTCAATGGCATGTCTATGTCGTATATCCTCACAATTGAGATTCGTACATGCTAGTATTTTCTGCAATTCAATGTGAGTCATATCGACGGCACTGATAACAGCTGGAAGACTGTCAACGTTAACCTTAAGAGCCACTGGTATGTGATCCTCATCAGTAACATCATAATTTATATTAATATCCATAATACATTCATCAAAGTCCTTACTGCTAATAACATGATCTAACCAAGATGTGGTGCCCCAGGCTTCACTTACATATGTGTATGAGTTCGAGGGCAGCATTTTCGTTGATGAAATGATCAGCTGACGATCTTGACAGAACTCTGTCAACAGCTTTGCAAATGGAGAGTCACTCTGCTTCAAATTAGCCTTCCAGTCACCAGCCACTGTGTAGCAGGTGGTGTCAAGTTCATCCATCACTGCACCTAGTGCTCCAAGTTTGTCAACATATTCATCGTAGTTATCATCACATTGATACGGTAGATAAACACTTAGTATAACAAGCTTAGTTCCATTGGAAAGAGTCAATTCAGCAGCAAGACACCAGTCCAGTTGTAAAGACAGTTGTTTAACTGTAAATCCCAGAGTTTTTCTCCAGAGAATAGCAACACCTCCATATGGTCGACCTGAGATAAGACCATCAGCGTAGTCAATTTTTGAACATCCAAATCCATGGAAGTCAGCATGAATGGCATTGATAGCCTCTAGGTTTTGCTTCGAGTACCAGGTTTCTTGAAGACAAACTATGTACATCATTGTTATTTAGAATATCTATTATTTCAGCTCTAAGATGCAGGTCGCTGCTTGATTTTGGCAGACCACGACAGTTGTAACTGGCAATACGCAACATTTCAGGCACATAATTTTAGGGATGTTTCATCATTTTGAGCCGCATCTCTACTCGTGTTGTCATCCACGTCTCTTGCAATGCCATCATCTTCCACATTTGGGTTTGCATCTTCAGCGCAACGTTCTACATCAGTTGATGCATCTTCATGAAGTCGATCTCGATTTGCAGGGCCTTTTGTCGAATTCCAGCTGAAGTTTCCAGCAGTTTTTGGCTCTCTGTGCGTCCTCCACCATCGTACGAACACATCTTCCGGCCAAATGGTCTCATCCATGAATACGGACGGGTCCGTACACTTTGCAGTAATGTGAAAGGATGCGTAGGTGTTGTACTTCGTTTTCACGGCCTCCACCGTTAGATCTTTCAGCCCTTCTAAGTTCTTTTCCAAATAGTTTTTAACTCGATCTGGCTTAACTGATGGGTCGAAACGTGTAGCAAAAACGTTTGCAAATCTTAATCTGTTCCTTATGGCACGAATTGACTCAGCTCCAGCTCTGGATGTTGCTGTGCCAACAACACCTTTAGGCTTCGCTCGCTTTTCTGGTCGGGGAATGAACGTATTGGCAGTTGAAGTAGTCGCGGACGTCTTCAGCTTTGCGGCATAGGACTGCACAGTCATAGAAGGTGTTGATGAGGTCCCAGGAGAGTCATTCTCGAGGGTGGTCCTCTCAGCAATAGCATCACCCAGCGGATCATGTAGTTTTTTCTCCATTTTGGACACTCTGTTATTGATCATTCCGACTGAATCCTTCAGATCTTTAGTTATAGTCTCTGATGCAATAAGCGAATCCTTCATTAATTTCAGTTCATCTTGGGTTTTTCTAAGTGCATTCAAAAGGGCCGACACATCAATAGAGTCAAACGTAATAGGAGGCAATTTGCTCAAGTCAAGAGAGACAAACTTTGGGATGTCAGTACCTTTTTCATTGAGCAGTTTGATGATGTCTTCCATGTTGTGCTTATCCTTCTCTGCTCCAATCCGTTTCTTATGTCTGCCTGTCGAATCATCAGCACAGAGCTCAAACAGTAGCTTCTTGGCTTCATCAATGTCTGTTTCATTAAATGTACTAAGGCATAGTTGTACAATTTCCTTTGTGGGTAACACCCTCATCTTGTTTGTCACAAAGCATAGAAGTTCACTGACAACAACACCATCTGTACCAGTACCTTGCCCACTCATAGGTGAAGTTCCCACACACTGCTAGAATTGTCCAGTGACAGTGTCCATGGTAGAGCTTTGACAGTTTCAGTTTCTTCCGTAACAACTACCTTGTATAAACACCCAGTTTACAAAACCAGGCATACACAGTAAGTCCATGAAAGATGAAAAATATCCAGAGAATTGGGCAACAGACAGAAAAACGTGTTAGCCATGTGGCTCCCTCTTGATATCCCAGAGATTTATGACTTAGATGTCAATTCACTTTCTGTCAAAGAAATCTTTAAACCAAATTGTCTTTTAGTCCAAAATCAAGTAGTTCATCATTCACCGGCCAGCTAGTGCATCTTCTCTGGGGAACTATCACTCAGCATGCTGTCTGGTTATACCTTTGTGGAATCTGTATTGAATTAATAAAAGACTAAACAAGGTAGAACTTTTAAGGAACAATTTATTACAAAATAAAATTCTGAAGATTGAAATAATGATAACATTTTTGACTGATTTTAATTCTTAACCATGATCAGTGATCACTGATCAGTTACGCAAATATTTTTAAGTGTGTAATAACTGGCAGTCAAGCTACAAAAGTGCAGAAAGTCGCTGCCAAGAACAGTCAATAACACCTTCGCTAGAAAATTACAATTCTAAATACACAAATCATAAAAAATCGTTTTTAAAACATCATATATATATTACCATTATCATGATGCAATAATCGTAAAATACAAAAAACTATATATGTAAATTCTGTTACATATGGCCACCAGCTAGAATTTAGCAAAATTGGTTAACTAACGAAAACAAACAAAAAACAAACTTGGAAAAATAGACAAAAAGCAAACAACAATACTTATAATTGTTACAATAATGACAAAAAAATGTAGAAACTAGAATGCGCAAATGAATTTGCAAATCTAGGCGCTGATTGTTAACTTGACAATTTAAGCATGAGATGAACCTCTGTCTGCCATTGTAGATCCTCCATTGTGAATGAACCATCCAGCTGGTCAGAGATCGTATCATATAGCAATTTATAGCATGTATATATTGTATAGGTTTATGAAATCGAATGGGTCACCAAAAGCTGTTTTCATCTTATTTACATTTTGCTGCAGCCCGTTCTAATATGCTAACATGTTCCGCTTGAGTGCACACAGTCTAGACATTGCATAAATCTAGGACAGTGACCTGATATTTTGTGACCAGAAATAGTTATTTTTGCCAATTTACAGCAAAGAGGACAGCTATTTACAATCACAGTCTATAGATCCGTTACTGATCCATCATCAATAGCAATTACAGCATCCAAGCTAGAAGGGTTGATGTGTTTACGAAGTTAGAAGGTAAAACGCATGAAACCATTGTATTTCATGTTCACCACAAACAGGAAGTTGAAAAACACGCAGGAAATGGCAGGTTGTACAAGCATGATCTAGGCGCAGCAGCGCCTAGATAATTACAGTTGACAATTTCAAAATATAACTAATTGTTAACAATGAAGTACTTCTTTAGGTAATATTTTTGTAGCAGGTATTGTAAAATAACTAGATATGTGCAATGTCATGGCAAAAAGGAAATAGGGAATAAAAAGAACAGTAGGCCCTTGGAGTAGGTCAGTTATGACTGTGACTCTAACCCAACTTTACCCAAGACTCCTGACTCAGGAGTTATGACTCTGAGCAAATTTTGCTAAATTTGCATTCAAGGATTCAAGGGTCAACTCAGTGGACCCTTCCCGAAACATACATCATACAAACATGGTTTTATAAAATACAAAAAATAAATGTCTTGGATAAAATAACTTTTTTTTTGGTTTTTAACAATTTAAGAAAAGCGGAAAAATATTTGACACCTTGCCAATTATAGCAGCTGCAAATATACAAATTCAAGTACTACAAGTAGGTTGCAAAAAATAAAAAATAAAAAGAATTTATCAAATGTTTACAATAAAGCCTAATATATATTATGCACAACATCACAAAATACTTTTTCAAGGTATTAGTAGGCCTATAAACACTCACAATCAAAATTATTGAGATAGTACATGAGGCATAACACAAGCTTTGAAAATTTAGTTTTCTTGTATATCACAACATACAAGCTGCATGGGCATCCTCTACAAATCCAGCATCTTTAATCCCTAATACTTTATCTTTTTTTTTTTTAAGTAAGACAACGAACAACGAAAATGTCACACATGACACATTTGTCAAAAAATAAAATAACAAAATGATAATACAAACATACAAATAAATGGAAATATAAAAAAACATAAAAGTGACAATCAGTGACATAGTTATTTCCAATAATTAATCCCAATTGTAATTAATCCCAGTTATCATTAATCCCAAATCAATCTCTAAAATCTATTTGACAAAGTTTGTACTTAATAGCTACAGACTTACAAAACGACGTGTAGCAAAATGCCCTTCGCTGAAGTAATAGTAGTGAATAGCTTGCCTTTTTTCAATTTTTATGTATTTTTAATGACGTTCACTTATAACTTTCGGTTTATATAAATCTCAAATACAGTAAATACCAATCACAAATACAGTAACTACAGATCATTACAACAAAAACATGGCTTCCATTTAGCACCCCATGATAGGAAACGCTGTATTTCTGCATATATACGCAACTTTTTCAGATCACATACATCAGGCGTACAATGCCTTTTTAAGCACCCCAACAATGAGGGACATCTGAGGATCGAGAAAACAGTTTTACAAAATTGATAATAATATATACAATCTATATTATATTATTTTATATGGCAATTAAAAGGCACACCAGGTGATCATCTAATGTATATATTTAGGCAACAGATGCAGTGTAGTACATTCTGTAATACTTCAATATGGTATCAAAACTGTATCTACGGCCATACCAAATTTATTACAAAGGCTTCTTTGGCTAAAAAATGGTGCAAGCCCCATACTTTCTAGGATCATAATAAAAACATTTTCATAACATAATTCAGAGCAGATTGATATTTTGCCAAATGGTCTTTTCTAATTTCTCAGCATCACTGGTTCCCAGTAAGCATATATATTTGACAGTAAAACCCATCATCTCTACATCTTCATTATCATCATGTTAATTGCGAAGTAAATACGTGTATGTTGGAGAAACAGAACGTCCTCTACGGAGACAGTCTCCTGTAGGAACACACATGAAAGATGACCACAATTCTTTTGAAGATGACCAGCATGTCAAGATAGGCGATGGCAAACTTGTTCAGTCGAGGCACGAGGGAGGCCCAATAGCGGGCGTTAGTGGAACTCTCCTTTTTCCAGCTCTCCTGTGTTGACGAGCAGAATAAAACTATTTCCGGAAACATCAGCCTGGGAAATTACAATGGAGCCGGGGTTTCTAAGGTACCGTAACAAAGTCTAATCAGCCTGACAGTACTGGAATATGGTGGCAATCCATGCTTAACATCCCATTTAAGACTCGGCAATGCAAATC